>CAJVQA010012587.1:0-10024 GCA_910591915.1 Cetraspora pellucida
GAGTCCTATATGGAGGAATAGTAGCAGATAATGTAAAGATTTCAGGATAGTTAAGTTTGGTAAATAAGATGGTAGTGAATTTATGGATAAGATTTTTGAGACTTCTTTCTAAAATATCAAAAGGAATTGTAGTCTCTTGATCAATATCTGGGTTAGTTTTAAAGATAATATCTGAAAGGAATTTAGGTCTTTTTCCAGCCATTTGATGGATAATATGATAGAAGCTAGCTGTAAAAGCTTTTTTGTTTTCAGTAGCTGGTTTAATTTCTTTTTCAGGATAGAAGTCGAAAAGATGTTGTTTAAGGAAGTTAAATAGGTCATGAGAGAGTTGTGTTTGCAGTTTTGTATTATTTTCTATTTCAGTTGTAATTGGAAAGTTGGTTAATTAGTCATATATTGGGTTAGCTTTAATTTTAGTATTAGGAGGAAAGATTGGTTTTGTTAAGATTGTTGTTATTTCTGTTGTTGTTGTTGTTGGTTTTGTTGTTGTTGTTGTTGTTTTGTAGTTGTTGTAGTATCATCAATATCTATATCGATGTCTCTATCATTTTGGTTATCATTGAGTGGTGTAATAGAGTCGAGTTGAGAGATAAGTGGGTTTTGAAGATGTTGTTTTGTAATTGGATTTTGAAATTGTTGCTTAGTAAGTGTTTGTCGAAGTTTATTAGCAAATAAAATAGTATTGCTAGAAGATTGTTGTTGAGTTTTTTTGAAAGAACCTTGTTGAGAATTAAGTTGGTTTTCAATACAGGATTTATGATATGGTTTATCATTAAAGAGCAAAGCATTGTTTGCTAGATAATGTTTGTTATTAGTTAGTTTACAAGTGATGGGTTGATTACAAGTAGGGCAAATATGTTGATGTGTAGATGGTGAAGGAGATGTGGTAGGAGATGGTGGAATAAATTCGGTAGAGTCAGCGATGTTTGTTGCAATTTGTTTTTTGTCTTTTGATTTTTTAGTAGGTTGTCCAAATTCAGTTTGTTCATATATTAGATTTTTTTGTAAGAAGAAGTTAGTATGAAATTTGCCACAAATGCAGATAACAATGCTGCTAGTTGTAGAAGCTTTAATGTAGTGGTAGCATTTGGTATTGCCTCTAAGTTCGATATTAAAGCAGTTGTTTGGTTGCTTGCCAATAAGAATTGGACAAGAGGTTAGTGAAGTCTCTTTATAAATTCCAATACCAAAGCTTTTAAAAAAGTTTTCATAAAAATAGTCAAGATCAACAGAGTCTGGTTCTGAAGCTTTAAGAGTAGGCATATTGTAATCAAGTTAAGATAGTTTAAAAACTAGATTTGTTTGTTTTCTTTTTAAGGTAAATTAGAAATAATGATATTACAAAAGAAATATTTGTGTTTTTTGAATATATTACTAGGGCTATTATAGTTATTGTAGCTTGTATAACCTTGTGTAACTTGTACTAATGTCTAAATTTGAATATACTAAAAATTGTTAGAACTAGGTTTTTTGGAAAAAGTTTTGCTATTTTGTGATTTCTAACTTGTTTAGAAAAGATCTGAAAAGTGTAGAATTATAGTAGAAGGCTATTGGTCAATTAGAAAATTTTAATGGATACCAGAAAAGTGAAAATTCTGGGTCACCTCTGCAAATTTTCCTAAAATTGCCTTTGAAAAAACCTGCAAAGACAGGTTTTAGGTTTTGCCTTTTTGTTGATAACTTGATAAGTTTTTGTCTGTTTAGGATGAAATATATATCAAAATGTTCGTTTTGATGAGCTTAACAAAATACTAATAGTTAACAAAGTATATTTAGTTAGTAAAATTTTGAGCAAATAGGCAATAACCAAAAAATTGGTTTTTGTAACATTTCTCAGTGGTAAAGTATTATTGAAGCTTCAAACTTAGCTGCTCAGGAGCAGTAAAGTGTGCTGAACAACTTTACTTAAGGATATAAGTAAGGTTAACTTAGTAAAATACTTGAGAATGATTAAATGTTTTTAGCACAAATTTGGTATAAGTGATCTGCAGAAAGAGTTGCTGTTTTAATTTTCAAGTCATTGCTTTTTAATAAGCTCTATGTCTAAATCTTCACATACTATTTCTTTGACTAGACTTTCATGTTTGCTTTGCTTAATTAACTTATTGCATTTCAATATTCTTATCATTTCTTGCTCTATCTCAAGTTTGGGCACTTCTTTCTTACTAATAAGTCTTAATAGAGAGTCTTGAATGTCTTCTCTATTACTCTATTTTTTACAACTTTTCTGTTCTCCTATTTGATCTAAGTTGCAATCATTACATTTTCCCAAAAACTCGCCTGTTTTGTTCTCTTGTAATTTTGTTTTCCAATGTTCTGTAAGCACCTTTTTAGGTGTATTTGCAACTATCTTTCTAATTACCAAGTTTTCTTCTTTTGCTACTCATGATAACTTTAGTACAACCTATTCTTTTTTTTTGTTATTGTTTGAGCACCTGTTTAAAGTTGTCTGTAGTAAAAACTCTTTATTCTCTTCTGGTAACCTAAATTCTGGTTTGAGTTGTCTACTACTTTTGTCTTCTAACATTATTTCTTTGATTCTTTTAAACCATCTTGCTGGTCTACCTTTGCTTGATTTTTTTCTCAATAGTTTAAGTTGTTGCCATGAAATTATTCTATTGGCTTCTTTATTGATAAGTTGATTTACTAAAAATATATTGAGCTTTCTTAATGCTAAGGCTACTTGTACTATAAACTTATCCTTTAACACATCTATGATTTTTAGTTTCTTCTCTGTCTTTTTAGTGTCTATATTATTAAATTTAAATGATATTTGTAACTCTTTAGCTCTGAGAATTAGCTGGCATGCTAAATTGTTTTTCCACAAGTTGCTGCATACTCTCTCTGAGTTTTTCTGGCAGTTTGTTTCTGTTGCACCTAATAATAGCAACTCTTAATTAATTCTAATTCTTGTTAGTTTCTCTTCAGAACCTGCTGAATTAATTTATGCATGCAGACTTGTGAGTTGTTTAATTAGTAATTGGTCCAATAGTACATTGCAGTTGCCCAGATTTCTATGAATAATTACACTATTGCTTGTTGTTCTTGCAATTTCTAGCTTGTGTTTAGCTACTCCTATTATAGGCTCTTGTATAGTATCAATTGATCTTTTCAAGAGCTTTGATACTTGAAGTATATATACCAACTTTGGCACTATACATATATTATTTATATATAATATTTAAGCAACTGTTATCTTTTTGGTATTGAGCAGCCTTGTTGTAAAACGCACCAATTCTTTGGCTCTTGTTTTTACTTGCCTTCATTAAGCTTATTATTAAGCCAAATTCCTAAGAATTTGTTATTTTAGTTTTTCCTTCTTTAAAAATCCATTCGTTGTTCAGTCTAACTTTTCTGTTTTCTTTCAGTTCATTAGGATTTATTATTATAAGTTTTGATTTCTTTTCATTTATCTGAATGTCATTGAATTTAAAGAAATCTTCAGCAATTTGTAGTGTATACTCTATTTGCTCTTTATTATTTGCTATCCATGTTGTATCATCTGCAAATGCTACTACTGCTTGATGTGATTTTATCTCTGTTACATAGTTTAGTCTGTTGTCATTTAGGATTGCCACTACTGTTGTATAACCTAGACCTACATTGTTCTGTACTCTTTTTAATAGTGTATCATAGAATATTCTCTATATTAGTGGTGAGAGTATCTCATCTTGTTCTATTCTATTATTCATTACAAATGCCTCTGTGTGACCCAGTATGTAATTATTTTAGATTGTCTGCTTTGAAATAAATTTAATATCATTGAAATTGTTTTTTTTGGCAACTTAATTCACTTCATTGCTTTTTTTAAAGCTATTAGCAATACTGAATCAAAAGCTTTTTTTATATCTTGCAAAACTAACCATAGTTCATTGTTGTTCTTTTTAACATCTTTCATTATTGCATTTATAATATGCACTGGCTCTGCAGTTGAGTTTCCTGGCAGTCTTGCAAAGTTTGGCCCTTTTAGTATATTTCGTTTGCCAAAAACCTTTGTTAGTCTTTTAGTCAGGATTTTTGTTGTACACTTTTGAAAAGTCTCTAAAAGTGCTATTAGTCTAACATTATCTAAATTGTAATGCCAGTCTGTTTCTTTAGAGATTGGATAGATTAGTGAAATCTTTTATTTATCAGAAATTTTGCCTGTTTTAATACAAATTTCTGCAAATTTTCTAAAGATTTCTTGGGACTTAGGTTCTGCTACTTGGATTAGAATATAAGTAATGTCTAAGATTCCTGGTGCTATTTTCTTTTTAAAACCTATTAACATTTCACTCCATTCTTCTTTTGTAATATTTTGTTCCAAATTTTGGTATCATTCTTTTTTTATTGTTCTTTTTGGTTTGTATACTTCTGACCATTGCTCTTTGAAGATTTTCTGGTTGAAATGCCTTGTTCTAAATTGTTTTTGGTAGTGTTCTTTGGTCTTTTTTAAAACTTCTGTTGATTCTATGAATAATTTTCTTTGTTTCTTTACTTCTCCTATTAGTCTATTTATTTTAATTTTTTTTAATAGTTTAACTAATAAACTTATTAACATTTTGCCTTGCTTTCTATTGATCATTTGGAATTTTTTTTTCTATGTTTTCTTCAATTTCTTTTCTTCTTTGATTGTCTAGTTCACTGGCTCTTCTTGCACAAAGTATCTTTCACCAATCTTTTAAGTTCTCAATAAGTTCACAGAACCAAATCTTCTGTGCCAGATCTATATATGTTCTATGCTGTTGATTAATATAAATAATTTTTTTATTTAGATATTCTATGTAGTCCTTTAAGTAACCTAGTTTGATGTTTTTTTTCCAATATTTATCCATCTTCCTAACTGAGTGAGCATTTTTTCCAATTGTACTTCTTTTATTAAATGCTGTATTTGATATTTTTTTCTTTAGAAGATATTTGTATGCTATTGCATAATGTTATTGCTAATTACATCCCACTATTTATTTATGTTTTCCTTATTTTTAATGTTCTCCTTTAATTGGGAAAACTTTTCCAACTTGTGAATAAAGATTTTCTTTTCAAATTGTTTATTGAGATTTTGCTTATAGTCATCCCAATCTTCTTCAGTTGCTTTGACATACATAATTACTGTTCTTTTGATGTTTTCTCTTCTAATTTCTGCTGCACTGTATGGTGTAATTAAGTGATCCAACTCTATTTTTGCTATTACTGCATTATGATCACTGTTTGTACATATATCTATTAGCTGAATTTCTGTTTTGTAAAGACCATTTGCTAGTTCTTCTGTAATCCAAATATAATCAATTCTTGAACCTAAACTTTAACTTGACCAAGAGACTTCTTTTGATTCTAGATTAATTAATCTAAATGCATCCTCAAATTCTTGTCTTTCAAGCCAACCCAACAATAGGTTTGGTTTTGATTGATTTTCCTTAATTTTGTTAGTCTATCTAAGTTAATATCTACTCCATTATTAAAATCATTTATAATCACTACCATTTGTATTCTTTTGAGTCTCTTGATGTATTTGTCTATAATTGTTTTTGGAATTTGTCTTTGTTTTTCTTTGTTATTTGGTAGAAAGTAAGTCATTATAACTATAATTTCTAGCTGTTTAAACATGAAACTAGCTAAAATTATATACTCATTTACTCTGTCTATCTGCTTCAAATATTTTTTACACTGATTGCTAATTAGCAAACCTACATCTGATCCTTTCTTTTTGTCTAGACAAGCATTTGTCCAAAAACATTTATATCCTTCTAGATTTCTTGTTAAAAAGAAACCCTTTTTAGCTGAAATGTTTGTTTCTAAGAGCCCTATTACATCGAGTTCATTATCTATTATCTATTTATACAATGTTTCTATTTTTTAATTATTTGCTTTGAGGCCATTAATCTTGTGTGTTGCTAACTTAAGCTTTATTTTTTCATTTTCATATATTCTTCCTGTGAAACTCTAAGTTGAGTATTTCTAATTTCTTGCTAAGAAATATCTTTATCTGTTTGATTTCCTTTTTCTTTATTGTTATCTATATTCAGTAGCTCCACTTCATCTTTTCTAGAGTTTTCTTTTAGATATAGAGTATTTTTTTGTATTATTTTTGTTCTGATTACTTGATCTTGTAAAAAGATGCATATCTCTATATCTGTTAACTTCAGGTTAATTTTAGCAACTATTAGAAGCAATTTGGTGGTTTCCATCTTACTATCGTGCTGTTATTTTCATTCAATGCTTCTAGTTTATTGAGTCTGCTGAGTATTCTTAACAGAAACCTTTCTGTAAATGCTTCTATATCACTTTTTGTATACTTTTATTTTTCTCTTTATGGTTCCTTCTTTCTCTTCTTCTTTCTTTATACTTGTATTCTCTTTTCTGAGTATTGTTTTCTTTTCTCTTATCATCATAATTTTTGTTGATTGCTCTTGTTTTCTCTTTTGTCATTCTTTTAATACTATAGTCTTCCTAAAAAATTGTATAATTGTTGTATCTTATTGGTTTGGACTGTGCTGCTTCTAATTTTTCTTAACTTGCAAATGTAATTATTGCAAATCCCTTAGCATTACCATTTCTGTTTGTAGGAATGTATGCCAATTTTGCATCTTTACTTTTAAGACTTCGCAGAAGCAACACCTCTGAAGCTTCTTTGGGAAGCTCTAGTAATTTGGCTATATAAAGACTTTGTTTATTTCTTTGTTTATAATTTTCTTCCTCTTGAGTTACTCAGACTAACTTGTTATTATTTAATGGTAATGATCATGGGGTGTATTCATCATTACTGCTTGTAATTTCGATTATTGCCAATGCTTTAAATTGTGATCTCTTGACTTTTACTATGTGTATACTGCCAAGGCTTTTGCACATGTACTCTATTTCTTTATACTTGACATTTACTGGCAAGTCTTAAATTGTCAAATATCTTGTAATTTCCATCTTCTTCTTTCACTTTTTGCTAGAGCTAGGTTCTTTTACTTTTTTTTTAAGATGTAGATCGAATTCCTCTTTTTGTGAACATAAGGCCACATCATATCTTTCTTTGTATTTTGGTTTCATTACTTCTTTACTTTCTTTATAATATATAATGGTTTTTTTTCTGGAATTTTAATCTCTTTTGAAATAAGATTACACTATTCTTCTTCTTTTTCTTTAATGCATTCACTCAATGTCCTTTTGCTGTATTTATAGTCAAAATTAACTACCACCTAGCTGTTACTATTTTGAAATTTCTCTTCGATTGTCTTAATATGTTCACTTCTTCTAAGAACTTACTTCATATAGTTGATTTGATATTTTTTGGTTTTCTCTGAAACTTTAAAGAATGAAATTTTTGTTTTAAAAGAAGCACTCTTGTTGCAGGTTCTGTTTTTAGATGACCAGAGGCTGTCTTCTAATCAAGTTGTTACTGGTTTAATTTCTAACTTTTTCTGCTTGGTTGTTTCTCTGACACTTTGGATTATAATTTCTTGTGAGGTTTCCTAACTTAACTTGTGCTCTTTTCTATCTGACTCTTCTATATAGTTATTTTTACTTACTAATAACTTCTTAGCTTTATCTGTTATTTCTGTTTGTTGTGCTACTACTTTAAACTTTCTTGTATATGGCATTTCTATTTGCTCTAAGCCCTTGTCCACTTTCATATTTGGCATCATTGTATCTTCTATTTGTTGTCTTTTCTTTGATGTTGCACTAGAGTAATCTTTTTGATTTCTACTATTTTTTTCAATCTCTTCCATCTTATTCTTTTCCTTTTTTTTTCCTTCTTTGTTTAGACTTAACATATAATTGACTGAGCCTAAATTTTAGTTTGTTATCTTGATTTTACTAGCTGAATCTTCAATAGTTTTTTTTGGTACTGTTTTAGCTTCTTTTGAT
The DNA here is from genome assembly GCA_910591915.1 of Cetraspora pellucida. Lineage (NCBI taxonomy): Eukaryota > Fungi > Glomeromycota > Glomeromycetes > Diversisporales > Gigasporaceae > Cetraspora > Cetraspora pellucida. Next base: position 7,834 of record CAJVQA010012587.1, read on the forward strand.
GCATATCTTAAGGCCTTGAGTATTTGACTATATAGTAGAAGATTTTTAGTTGTAATTTTTTGAGGATTATCAAGAGCTAAGTTTTTTGCTATAGTTTTTACATCACTTGGTTCTTTAGTTATGGATGTTTTCAAAATTCAGTTTAATTCATTGCAGTTTAAATATCTATATAGTTTGTTACCTGTTTTCTGCATCTGCTGGATTAGGTTTTGTTTGCTAATTATCTTTATTTGATTACTTTATGGGTTCGATTTATTTTTGTATTTTTGGTTGTTTAGCTATCTACTTCCTAATTTAGTTTTGTATATGACTTGATGTTTGTTGTTTTCTTTTGCTAATTGTTGTAAATTCCTATATTAGGAATGTGACCACTATGTTTGTTTGGTGTTTACTATTTTGGTTGATCACATGTGCTTAGTGATTTTTTTGAGGTAGCATGATGCACCACTTTTGTCAAAATTATTTTTTGAAATCAACTCCAAGTTTCCAAATAATTTGGTTTCAACAAAATTAAATTTTATATTAAAATAAAACCAAGAAAACATACTGGATAAATAAAATCTATGGTCTTTTAAATGCTTTAAGAAGAACAGGTCCAGTTGATTAGTCTGTAAAAGTCAGAGTTAATAAACAAGTTTGTTTGGTCTTAACTAGGATTGCTACCTTTATGCTAATACCAAAACTGAAGTTAGCTATTTGTGGCTTCTGACTTTTCAATAGTATTGAAACTAGCAATATTAAGTTTAGTGTTTTTAAATAAAGCTATATTATTATAAGGAACTTATAGTATTGTTTTCTAAATTTTAGTCAATTTTGTTTGTTTTGATGATTTATGAGAAAGTGTGATGATGAGTAGTAGAAATATTTTAAATAGAATTTTTTTTAAATATATATAAGAATAATATTTGAAAAAATTTTATAATTAATTCTGATAATTCTTAACTATTTTTTATAAATAACAAACTTAATAGCCATATTAACCTAGCTTTTAATATTAATTAGTTCAAACTATTCAATTATATAGTTTATAGTATTGAGTAATTTATAAAGTTTTGTATAATTTACTATATAAAAAATAATTCAAAACAAACTATAATTAAACAAAAAATCTTCTCTGTAGATCATTCGTTCAAAATTTATTAAGAAGCTAAACACAAAAATACTACAAAATCTATTAGGAAACAACACTTAGTCCCTTAACAAAAGAGAAAGAACAACAAAATTTACACCTAGCTAATAAATAAGAACACATGTAAAAAAGCTTAAAAGCAGCATAGCTTAAAAAAATCAAAAATTTCAACAAAAACAAAAATTTTGTAGAAATTTTGAAAAATTTCTGTAACCCTGTTGTGAAGATCAATTTAGATTGCACAAAGAGTATGGAAAATAAATGAAGTAAACAAACAGGCATGTGTAGTAAGATGGGTACATGTTATTTTACTGACAATCAATTCATAACATCCTATTTTACCAACAATCAATTTGCCAACAAGTTTATTTCATTGACAACTATTTCACAGATAGCCTATTTTACCAACAAGAATTTTTTAAAGTTGCACTAACATTAATTCTAATTCCAACTAACTCTAATGAAAATGACCAGAATTACTTTGTTAGTGAGATAACTGTCAGTAAAATAACTGTTGATAAAATAAACTTGTTGGTAAATTGTCTGTCAGTAAAATAGGCTGTTGTTAAAGTGATTGTTAGTAAATAAGCACTACTCTAGTAAGATAGCCTACTAAAATATAGCATGTGATATAGCAATACCTAAACTAAACCAGCTAATGGCTAAAGCATATAACAAAGATATTATAGAGCATATTAAAGATATAGAAGACAGAAATTGCAAATATGTAGATTTTAAAATATTAGACTAAGTTCTCAAAACACCAACAAGAGGTCTAAGCAATATAGAGCATATTAGAGTCATAAATATGAACAAGAATCTTCCAGTAGAATATAAAGAAAGTCTATAAGCACTCTACATAAAAAGAGCATACTGGGCCATAAATAGTGTGCATAACAAAATTTTTTTCAATGAGGTGAGCAAAACATATACAATACCAGATAGAGAAGACAAAATCGTTGCATTACTCACAAATCAAGACCCAAATGAGGTGGCACTTTTATGACTAACAAGAGAAATTTTAGAGAAAGCTGAGAAAGAACAGCCAGAGAAAAAACTAAA
>CAJVQA010012588.1:0-10023 GCA_910591915.1 Cetraspora pellucida
CAAATTTTCACTGTCAATGGGATTTGAACACCCAACCTACCACTTGGGGGGTTGACAACCTGACCACTTCACTAGGTTGTCACACCCCTTATTAAATGTTCTTTGTGTATTCTTAAGATTAGTAGATTATAATATATTTTCCAAAGAAGAGATGAAAAGGTCTCTTCTTAGTCAATACTATTTTTAACTGTATATAATGCAGTTAGGCCTAGACTTGTAATTACTCTGTTGGTTCAATATAAAAGCAGATATAATATTAGATTTATAGCTTTGTCTGATATAAGGATTCTTTTAAGTGCTTTGCATAAAGTGGGTATGTGAATTGAGTTAAAAGCTTTTGATATATCTTGTAAAAAAATTCAGACTTCTTTCTTATTTGTAATTGCAAATTTGAGTAAGTTGAAAAATTAGTTGTAATGTAGATTAATGAGAAAAGGCTGCAAAATTGTATGCGAAAAGTACTTGATTTTGAACTAGAATTTTTGTTAGTCTGATTATTAGAATTTTTGTAAAGATTTTTCTAGTATGATTAATTAATGTTATTGATTGTGTGAAGTTAAGTTTATAATTATAATGTTGTTTTTTTGGAATTGGCCAAATGTTAGCTTGTAGCCACTAGTCCAGAATGCATTCTTGTATTAAACATTTATTAAATATTTCTAGTAGTAGTAAGAAAGCTGATAATAGTAGATGCTAAAGAACCTTATTTATGATTTTTAGTAGTTCTGTTGCTTTTTTTTTAGAGGCTTCTTTTATAGTTTATTCAAGCTCAAATAGGAAAATTAAAGACAAAAAATTATTATAGATGTTGCTTTTAATATTGTTAAGTAAATTATATATTGATTCTCATTTCTTCCAAGTAGCATTATTAGATAGATTTTCTTTGGTCCAGTTTCTGTAATATAGGCATGTAGCTTCTTTGATTTCATTCTTATCAGTAATTATTTTGTTTGAAAATATAATTTTTTCAAAGTTTACTAGTTTTGCTCTTTTTTTTAAGAATACTATTTAGCATATGACTAGTGTTATCTTTAAAGTTTAAGTATCTTTAGTTTGTATAAAACTTAATTTTTTTACTTTGTTCTTGTTTTTTTTTAAAGTTTCATGCTTGCTATATTGTATGTTTGTATTGCTTTATCTGTATTATAAGACCAGGTAGAGGGAGATTTAATTGTGCCTATGTGATTAATGAAATGTTTATTTTTGCAAGCGTAGCTGCCTTTGATAGATAAAAGTTTACTTTAGTTAAGTTAATTAAAATATTGTTTGAGAGATAATGTAAACATTTGTTAATGTTTTTAAGAGCAGAATGCAATTTGGTTGCTTTTAGTAAAAGTGCAAAGAAGAATTTGAGAGTAGTAAGAGTATATGAAATATGTTCATTTATTTTTTCTTTAATTTTTGTTGCCTAGAAGTTTCATATTTTGTTTATATTGTTTTTGTTTATATTTGATATTGGAATATTTTGTGAATTAAGGCAGATGTTTAGTGAATCTTTAAAGTTTTTCTAGTTCTCTAATATTATTCTTTCAAACAGATATATTTTTCTTTTTTTCTTTTTGTTTCTAGAGTTTTTTTAAGATAAAAAGTTTGTATATCAGATTGTACTTAGAATGCAATGATCACTGCCTAAGATGTAAAAAGTATTAGTTAAAAATAGAGATTTGAATGCTAATAATATATCTAATAAGATCCAAAAATTATCAATTTGGCTAACAGAAGTTGAGCCATGCCATGTTGATGTTTAAATGTTATGAAAGGCTAATAAACTTATTAGGTTGGTAGTATTTAGATTTGTGAATATTGAAAAGTATTTGTTTCTAAACTGATTAGTATTAAAATCTTCTAGTATAATTAAATGCCAGTTTCTAGCCCTAGCTTCTGTAATTCAGTTAAGTAATTGAGATTGGGTCTTTTTTAAAAAAAAAAGATAATTTAAAGAAAAATAAGTTGAAAAGATGCAAGATTTGTTGTCATTAAAAAAAAAGAAATTAAAACATATAGCTGTTTTTTAAAAGGTGTTGATTTTGTGAATATATAGTTGTAGTTGATTGCAAACTATTAAGTCAGTTCTTAAACTGGCTTCTCATTGATTTGGTTTGTATAATACAAAGTTTGAAGTAAAGATTTTATATAAAGAGTTAGTTAATGACTTCATTATCAAGTCTTTTAGCTTAGTTTCTATAAGAAAAATTATATATAAGTTTGATTTAGCACAGTATTTGATCTAGGTTTGCATTTTTAATATATTATTAATGCCTCTAATGTTGTAAGTAGTAATGCTAATTTTTTTATTTATATTAAATTCATAAAGGTTTAACTCATTCATGTTTCTTACAGATTATAGAATGTTTGTATTAGGATATATGCTTATAAGTCTTCTGCCATAGGGTCTTTCTCTATTGCAAGTGTTTGTGTTTTTAGTATTGTGTTAGTTGTTTTTTTTGTTTTCAAAGATGTCAAAAAATGATTAGATAGATCTATAAAATTGAATATATATTCTAATACTGTGTAATAAGAAAACTTTTGTCAAAGAGGTTTCAAAACTAAGAAGATATTGTGATATTTTTTAATAGGCATATTTATATTATTAATTTTTTTTTAACTAATGCAAGTTGCAGTTTTTTGATTGTAGAAAATAGTTTATCTGAAGTATTACTAGCTTTAGGTTGTTTTTTTTTGGATATTTATCCAAGATTGGAGTATTGTATAGAAATAATAGTGTTTATATAGTACTTTGGCTGCAATGCTTAGCTTTTTGAGAGTTAAGATTGGTAAGATTAAGTTTACTGCTGTAACTAGTTTGATATTTTTTGGTAAGTCTGAAAGTTTTGTATAATTAAAATCACAGTATGTTTTTGGTAATAGTGTTGAAATACTGTATATAAGTGGGATCTTTTTAATAAATAGATTGACTTCTTTTGCAGTTTGTAAAGAAAAAGTAAGATCTGACATTCTTAAGTTTGCAGGGTTTTGGAGCAGTTGTCTATATGAGATAATATAGTTATTTGATAGTCTTGTAAATAAGTAAACTATTTGCAAAAGTCTAACATGTTTTTTAAAATCTTCTTGGTCCTTAGGTAAGAAAGAAAATTTTTCTTTTAGTCTGAGAGTTAAGTCTTGTAGAATAAAAGGTAGTGGGCTTTTTGGTGCTAATAGCTCAAAGTAGCTAAGAGGAATTTGTTAAAAAATATAAAACTTCTGCAAAGTTTCTCTGTATTAGGCTAGGTTTTGCAAGTCTGCTCTGCTTATAATAAGAAATATATTGCATTCTTCATTATTTAAAAGTTTGTATAAGTCTGGTAGGGGTTTACGATTATCTGAGATATATATTTTAGATATTTTATCAAATAAAAACATTAAATGTAAAGTCTTGGCTACAGGTGCAATGATTTGATGATTTGAGATAGGTAGACTAAAAAGGATGACTTTCATTAGATAACTAGAAATTAAAGTAGGTTCTGAAGATAATGGTATTAGTGTCTTATTGATAAGACTTGAAACCATTTTTTTGATTGTTTTAAAATTTAGTTGCTATAAAATTTTTGCAAATCCTGTTAAATAGAAGATATATCTCATAATCTCCTATGCATCTATTAAGTTAAAGTTTAGATTAGTCAAGTAATCTGTTACTAGTTAAATTTGTAGTAGTTCAAAGATTTGGTCCTGATATTTTTTGTTTATTGCTAGTACATTGTATTGTTTTTTATAAATGTTTAGAGCTTCTGTAAACAAATTATTAAATTCTGTTTAATGCTGTAATTTGATTGCAATGATTCGTGTAAAGCTTCTAAAAAATGCTGTATCTCTATAAAACAATTTTGTTGTGATTGCTTTTGGAATATAATTTGTAATTGGTTTCATAAAAAGTTTATATCTAATTAATTCTTTGATATCATTATAGAAAGTTAATGCATCTTTAATTTTTAACTAAGTTCAGATTGTTATATCAAAAAGCTCTAGTCTATTTTGTCTAATTTCTTTTAAAGCTGACTGTGCATGCTTACATCATTCTTTTTCTTTGTTACTGTTGAAGCTGTTTGAAGTTTTTTTTTGTTTTTTTCTAGAAGGCTTTTAGTAACTGCCTGGCTATATAATATCTTTTTTTGTATTTGTTCCTCTAATATTGTGTCTGTTGAATGTGTTTCTTCTTTTTTATTATTTATGTTTATTGTGTTTTGGTTTACTTCTATATCTGGTATTTGTTTGTTTATATCATTATTTGCATATATACTAGATCTAGAAGCTAGTTTTGGCTAAATTAGTTTGTTTACATTTACATTTTGTTTTTATGTAAGAAGAATTGTATTAGTTGTAATGGAAACTTAGATTAGGCTCTGGCTATTTTGTAAATTTATAAAAATATTTTTTTTATTAGTTGATATAAGTCCAGAATTGGATTTGTTGTTGTTTTCATCTCTACTAATAATATCATGTCTTGAAAATTTAAAATTAAGATAAAATTTTCTTTTTCTTTAAAATTTTCTTCTATTGTGTTTTTTCTAGTATTTGTTTGAACTGAAATAGTAGTGTTGTAATTAGTTTTTTACTTTTTTCTTTACTTTATTTGCCTATTATGTTGCTATTATCAGTATATATATAAGTAAATCATTTTTTTTTTTTTTTGATTTTAGTCATATATGTTTTGTTATTATTTTTTTTATTGCTATCATTGGTTACTTTAGTTGTTAATGTAGTTGGCAACAAGGTTGTAAAGAAAACAGGAGTGCAGAAGATGGTTTCTTTGCTTCATTTAATCTTTAGTAGCTTTGTCTGTTATTATTGTTGCAAGTTATTTTTAATTATTTAGTTATAATATTCTAAGTGTGCCTAGTTGCAATTTGATATTTGTTTACTATATAAAAATGATTTACAGAAAAAATTTATGTTTGTTATTTTTTTTATTGTGCTTAAGAACATCTATACTCAATAAAATAATTTTAAATTAGAAATATATAAATGCAGATTTTTTTTGACTTAGTATTCTATATCTTGACAAAAAATTCTTAATTTCTTCTATAAGTTCTGATTTGGCATATATAAATGCTACTTTAACTTTAAATTAGAATATAACACAAGTTTTTCTAAAGTATATTACTCTATTAACAACTTTTAGTATTGTAATAAAATTTAATAGCACTGATTTTGTGTATATATTGACAAAATCATTATATTAATAAAAACTATTATTTAAAAATTAATTCATTTTGTGTATCAAACTAAGGTTGCCTGCTATAATAGATTTATTAAAGTTGAAAGGTTGTAATTTTTTTATTATAAAGTTGTAATTTTTGCTATAATAGATATAATAGATGTAATATGCATAATAGTTGTAATAGATGCAATAGTTGTAATAGGTGTAATAACAATAATTAAATTTTATTTGTTTGATTTTTTTGGTTTTGATTGTTTTTAAAATATGATTTATGCTTTACTGCAGAATCTAAAATTAATGATAATGTAACAGAATTTTGAACACTTTAGTTTTGATATATAAATTAATTTTTTAATATGTACAAGTTCTCACTAGTATAATGATTTTGCTAATCTATGCATTACTACAATACTTCTATTGTATATTAAGTATAATGTATTATAGAATCTTATATTATGCAACAGTTTTTTTTAAGAATTATAAGAGATTACTATTCTTTTATAGTCATATAATCTTTTGTAATTGTGTATAGTTTGTAATTCTATTTTATATTATACTTTTTTGTATAACATTTTAATAGCTTAATTCACAATTACTATATTAAACTTTGTTAATTATTATGACATTTTAGACTTAAATCATACTTTATATTTTGCATAATAGCTAATTTGAGTCTAATAAAAAGTATATAAATAAAGTTAGCAATTACTAATAAATAGATCTTTCTTTAGTAAGTTTTTGAATAAGTTGGTTCTTAAGTTAAATATTGATTTGTTTGTTAGTATTTTAAAAAGGAATATTTGTATACTAAGTACACTTTAGAGAAGATACTGTATTACTTACATTTTCAGTATTTGCATATTAAAATAAATCATTAGTTTCTTATATTTTATACTTATAATACTGAGTAAATTGGCTAAAATTATAAATTGCTTTTCTAATTATAACAATAAGTCAGGTTTAAACAAATTAACAGGTGATTGTAAGATAGAAGAACTCATGATATATGAACTTGAGCAAATAATTTTATTTATTAAAAATCATAAAATCAAAGAAATTTAACAGCATTTTTGTACATTATCAATCAAAAAAAAGAACCAAAAAACAAACAGTAAGTAAAATAAAGACAATAGCAAATATTATTCATGTTTATAGTCAAATAAAATTAAAATTAAAAGAATAACATTATATTATTTCAGATTTAAATTATTTTACATATGTGAGAATTAAAATCACAGATTTAAAAATTTACTATATATACTGATATATAAGTAATTTAAAATAATAAAAAAATGAAATTAGCTAATTAATGCAAAGAATATGATGATAAGTTTATTAAAGCATATACAATATACAGATAATATTCAGAATTTAATAATACAGTATTTTAATATATCTTAAGAAATTGAATAAAAATAATAATCAAAATATTTAATAAAAAATTAATATAACTATAAATATAAAATAAAAAATTTCATTAAGATCTGTGAGTTAATAGTGAAGTAATTATGCTCCTAGGTCACCAATTACAAGGTTGCTAGTTCAATTCCAATGGGGGACATAAACTGTATTAGAACTACGATTACAGATTAACTACACCAGATGGCATATTACAAAAATAGGAAGATCTTCAGTACCCAGATCTTTAAATAGCGACAGATCTGACATAAGAAGGCTGTAATAATTAGAGGGCTAAAAATAATAATAGAACAAAGAAATCACTGATTAGAAATAATCCCAGTGAAATTTTAGGATAATAGAAACACAAAAATTAGTATATAGATAGTATCATAAATGTACACAAATAATGTAAATTATAGATAGGATCTTGATAAAAGGTTCTATAAACTTGAAATATAAACTAATAAAACAGCCACTAGCTGTGGCCCATTAGTGACCATGCAGTAGAAAATTAAAAAAAAAAAAAAAATTTATTATCATAAATGTAATTATCTTATAATAAAATTATTTGAGAACCAAGTTACATCTCTCTTGAAACCTTTTAAAAGAAAATAAATATATATATATATAATATAGATAATTATTTAATATTCATTAAATTTTATGATTTTGTCAAAATTTTAGTTTAAAAAAATAAATTAAAAAAGTATAATAAATAAGAAAAGTTCATTATATAGAAAAACTTTCTTTGCTGATTACTTGTACACAAACTGCAAAAAAATAATTTAGAAGTTTGCCAACAAATGACTGTCTAAACTGACTTTACAGATTTAAGAAAAAAGATAGAGTTAGTAAAGAAGGTATAACAAAGGCAAGAAAGAGAAAATTTGGATAACTTGCTAAGAAGATAGAACAGAAAATGCCTTGGTTGACACTAGGAAAAACAGAATTTAGGAAATTCTCTGTAACCTGGAAATGTAGATCTGTAGATCACTGCAACATGTGAACAGAAGAACAAAACAAACACATAGATTAGTCAGCATGCAAATAAACCTAATTAGATAGTGATAAATATAAGTATAGAAGATTCCAGAACAACAAGTAGCAAACAGAAACTACTAATATCTAGATAAGAAAATAAGTAGTACACAAAATTGAAAAGAAAATCTAATGATAATCTATATCAAGAGAGCATATTGGGCAGCAAACAGTATACACAACAAGGTGTTTTTCAACCAAGCAAGCAAACTATTTGCAACACCAAACAGAGAAGATGAAATTGTTGCTATGCTAACAGAACAAGACCTAATAGAAGTTGCTCTGCTATGTATAACTAAAGAGATAATCAAAAAAGTAGAAGAAAAGCAACCAGAAAAAAAAATTAATATTAACAAACAAAACAAAAATGCTACAATAGAAGAGCTAGCAATAGCACAGTTATAGGACAAAGGTAAAGATATATAGTAACAACCAAATGAAGCAAGCAGAAGTCAAGAAGAATCATACAAAGTAATGTAAGAAAAGAAGACAGAAAGTAAAAAAAACAGCAGAGAAAAAACTACAAAACAATAGTGGCTTACAAAAAGAAGTAAGTATAGAGGTAAGTTTAATAAACAAAGACCAAATGAAGAAGAATTTGCTTACTTAAAGAAGAAATGCAAAAGAACAAGAAGAGAAGCAAGAACAAGAAGGCATTAGTAGAGAAATTGAAAAATAAATCAACATATTTAGAGAACCCTTAGAAGAGAGCATGTGGGTCCTAAACAAAAGAAACTGCAACCAAAACAACAGTTTATTCACTAACATATCAGTGCATAATGTACCTGACAAAACAAAAGAAGACTATATGAAATTCATCAGGTGGTCCCTAAGAAACAGCATGCATGCTAAAAATATTAGAAAAATTTTCAAAAGAGAAAATTTATAGATAGAAGTAGACTTCGACTATGAATATGGCAGAAGTAAAATAATACAAAGAATCAGCAGAAAGAAGAGTGACTGATACAAAATGATATCAGAAGAAAAAGAAGAAGGTAGTAGAAGAAAACAAACACAATACAATGAGAAATACCAGAAGGAAAGAAACAATGAAGCAAGAACTAGAGAAGAAGAACCTGAGCAAGAAGTAAACAAAAACAAGATAAACAAAATCCAATGCAAAATAAATGAAGAATTAGAAGACACAAAAGACATAACAATCTGGGACTTGCCAATAAACATAAACAAGAAAGAAGTAGAATACATTTGCAGAAGATTTAGAAAAGCCTATATAGTAAGAATTAAAAGGTCAAAGTATAAGGTCTTAGTTATTGTACAAATAGAAGAAACACATAAGGACATATCATGAGCTATACCAGTAAACAATAACAAGTTAGTATGAGTAACCAAGGAGATAGAGAACCATGAAACGAGAGAAAGACAAAGAAGATATACAACAAAACTGACAGAATTACTGGGAAGCTGCTCAGAAGTTCTACTATTATAGAGTTTAAAAAGCAAAAGGGTTAAATCAGTTCACATACCTCTGAACAGAAACAGAAACCAAAGAAGAATTGCAACAGTCATGTTTGCAACAAAAGAAGATATGAAATTAGCTCAGTCAAAACCATTCATGTTTAACAACTTTTGACTTTACTGGATAAAAGAAGGAATAGATGAAACAAGATGAAGAGAAAGCTTTAAACAAAAAAGAGAAAAATACTGGAAAAGGTTTAGTTAAACCTCTAAAGCAGAAAAGAACATCAATAGGGAAGAAGAACAAAAACATGGGCCAAGCATAAACAGAAGAAGAAAAAGACAAAATCAAAAAGTAAAAGATTGGACAACAACAAGCAGAGGCTATACACAAGGTCAAGGTACAGAAAATGAAGCAAAATATATAAACTTCTTCAAAGAGAAAGACAGACTTCACAGAAGAAAAGTAGCTGAAACCAAATCTTAAGTACAAGAAGAAATGTCATACACAAATAACATCTTAAGACAAATTGTAGAAAGACTTGAGAGATTAGAGGACACAAGAGAGACAATAGGGGGAACCCTGGCTGATCGCTTCTAAGGGCATCCTTGTTGAACCAATAAATATAGACCAGAAGATTAAAGAGTTCCTGCATGTAGAAAGAAGAAATTTTAAAAGAAATGACATGGAAACATCTTCTGGTCACAAAAAAGAAATAAAGAAAAAAAGAAAGGAAAAGGAAGTAGATATAGAAATACAACATAAATATCTAAAAGAAAAATAGAAACAAAGAAGAAAAGAAATCAAAATTGCATGTTACAATATTAATGGACTTAAAACCAGAAGTTGGAAATTAGAAAACCTAATAGAATAGGCAAGTAAAGAAGAACTTACAATAGTAGGAATAACAGAAACAAACATTACAAAAAAGGAAGAGAAGTTTTTATTGTACAATTGCAGCACACATTATAAAGGTTATTGGACTAGTGCAGCAACAGACAAGAAAAAAGGG
>CAJVQA010012589.1:0-10023 GCA_910591915.1 Cetraspora pellucida
ATATAAATAAACTTATCCACCTGTCTATTTGTTTCATTCTCCTTATTAACTACACTGGTTGTATTTTTTAATAAGGTGGTGGCTGCTTCAATGTTGGTTGTAGAAGACAAAGAGCTTAAAAAGGAGACTGTAAAAAAAGGAAGTCAAGAATAGAGACTGGTTGAAAGTTGAGATTAAATTTTTTTGATAGGAATTTTTCAGCTGCTGAATAAGCAGTATCATTAAAATATTTAACAATTTGTATGTAAGTTGGTTTTTGGTTTTTAATCACATCAAAATATGTAATAATTTGGGTAAGAAATTTGGTATCAATGATGTTTTTTGTTAAAAGATTGATAGCCTCTTCCTTAGACAGAGACTGTATATTATGGTTTTCAGCAACAGTTTGGTAATAAAGGGAGAGGTAGCAATAGAAATAATAATTGCAATGTTTGGGGTTGGTTTTGACTTTGTTTTGTTCACAAACAAAGTCTTCAGCTTGATTAGCTAGTTTGTCCAGAGCTTTAGTAAGCATGGGTTGATCAAGTAAGGTGGCATGTTCTTTGTTTTTGTGAAATAGTCTGATGTTAAGAGTTGGGTGGATCCATGTTTTATCATTCTGAGGTGGAAATAGTAAGTGAGATTTGGTTAAAATATCATTGAAGAGTTTGGCACTATCATGAAATTTTTTGTTATTGAGGTATTGACATTCTTTGTTATCACAGGTGAGGCAATGGAAGCTAGCAACATGAGATGCTTCTTCACGTCGCTCATGAAGTGAGTTAGGTTTTTGAAAGGTATAGGTTTCAGGAAGGTGTTTAGAGAGTTGAAGGATAAAATGTTGTTGGAATTGAATTCTTAAAGAGGTGCGAACTTTTTCTTTATCAATATTGGAAGAGAATTGTTTGCTGTAAGGAGGATAATAAGTTTCGAACCAGGAATTGAAATAGTCCAGAGAGTTTTTTAGTGAGGGAATACAAAATCGTTCCAGAAAGAGAGTTTTGAAATATTAAAGGAGAGTTTAATATTAAATCTGGCATCAGATTGAATTGTAAGATATTTTTGATTAAGATCTGTAGTTTGAGTGAATGATTCAATTTTAAATCTTTTGGGTCTGAGTTGTAAGTCCTCAGCAAATTTTTGGTAGTCGATTGATTGGTAGTTGTTGGATAAGAAAAGATGTAAGCGAGCAAGATTAAGACAGAGTTGAAGACGATTGTGGGCTGTGTATGGAGGAATAGTAACAGGTAAAGCAAAAATTTCAAGGTAATTGAGTTTAGTGAAGAGGATAGTTGTGAATTTAAGAATAAGATTTTTTAGAATAGATTCAAGAAGGTCGAAAGGAATTGTAGCACTTTTGTCGATATTGGGATTGCTGTTGTAAATAAGGTTGGTTAAAAACTCAGGTCATTGTCCAGCCATAATACGGATAATATAATAGAAGGATGCTTTAAGTACAGGTTGTGTAGCAGTAGCTGGCTTGATTTTCTTGTTAGGATAAAAGTCATAGAGAAATTTTTTAAGAAAGGTGAAGAGTTGAAGGGAGAATGAGGTTTACAACTTTTTGTTAGGTTGCATTTCTTCAGTAATAGGAAAATTTGCAACCCAATCATATATGGGATTAGATTTAGATTTGAGAACACTAGAATATGATTGAGAAGAAGATTTGTTAGAAGTATTTTCAAATTGGTTAGTATTATTGATCTTATTAAGGTTAAGATTGAAAGTATCAAGAATGTTAGTAACAGGTGGTTGGTTTGGGTTAATGTTAGTGTTAGTAGTAGTAGAAAAGAAAGAATCGATGAGATCAGATGAAGTTGAGGTTTGGTGAGAAAAAGCTGTAAGAGGGTTGGTAGTTTGAGAGGATTCATGTAAAATGTTTGGAAGATTTGTGTGAGGTTTTTCTTGGTTTTAGATGAACTAGCTTCATGTTGAGATGAGGTTGTCATGCAAGTGAGATAATAGATTTCATTATTTTTAGAGATGTATTTTTCGGTAAGGTAATGATGCTTATTTCTTTTGGTACAACCGATTGGAAGAGAGCATTTAGGACAAGTATGGTAATGTATATCAGGTGTAGGAGATGCGGGAACACTGTCAATAAAAGAAGAGAGGTTAGTCATAAGTTCTTAAGTTGTTTTGTTGATTTTTTTTTAATTGCTATTGATATGAGCAGTTGTAAATTCAGTAACTTGAGTATAATTGGTATTTGAGGTTGAGATGAATTTGGTATGGTATTTGCTACAGAGACAGGTAATTAAAGAGGTAGAGGTAGAAGCTTTAAAGAAATGAGTAATTTTATTTGATCGAAGATTTTTTGTTAAGCAGGAGGTGGGTTAAACTTTGGAAGGGATTGGGTGAGCCTTATTATTGTTATCCTTTTTATAGAAGACAATTCCAAAACTGCTAGAAAAGTTTTGGTAAAAATAATCAAGGTCTGCAGTATCTGGTTCTTGTTGACTTAAAGTAGGCATTATTAAAAAAAAATAATAAGCTAGGTAGAGATTGTAGACTTAGGTATGTTTTCTAAAGAAAGAGTATAGTTGTAAATAATTAAATTTACAAGGGTTGTAAATAGATACAGGGGTTGTAGTTTAGGGGTGTCACTAGAATGACACAAAAGTATAGCAAGAGTAGATAGGGTCACTAATGTGACTTGGCTACTGAACACAAGTAGGATTTGTAATACAAATTACTGTGTAATATTACTAAGGACTAAATATAGAAGTATTTGATTGTGTGAATGAGTTTCTATTAATAGATTGATTACAAAATATTGGTGTAAATTAATAAGGTGTAGATTAGGAAGTGATGATATGGTTACACAAAAACCATGTAAGAGAAAAAGGGAATAGGGTAAGGACAAAAGTTAGGAAAAAAATTTGCAAGAGAGTAAAAGATGAATTTAGCTATAGTTTGGCCAATATTTAGTAAAAACTTTTCGTTTAGAGCTTGTTTTAACCAGGCAGATGTGCTCTACAACTTTAATTAAGAGTATAAGGCAAGTTATAACAGCAGAAGCTGCAAGAATGTTAAATTGTTAAAACTGAGGGCCAAAGGCCGTCAGTACAGTTTTCTCAATGAGTTTAAACTCTAGAGATGTAATATTTTTAGGATATATATAAAATGCGATGTTGAACAAGTTTACTTAAGACGCCTAGACAGGGTGTCTTAATAAAATAAATAGATATAAGTGTTTTTAGATGAACAATTTTTTAGTTAATTTTTGTGTAATGGATTTGCAGAAAGAGTTTTTTTAGCAGATCTAGATTTCAGTTCCTAAAGAATCCCAAGATGTGTTTATAATATTAAAAAGAAGAGGTGTATCTGTTGTTTTATGCTCTTTCTTATCATGATGTTCTTTCAAATAAATGTTCTACAAATCATATTCTTGCTTTTTATTTGTCTATCACAGAAGCAAATAGTTATTCCGCATATTGTCAGTTTATTCTGGGTAAAATAAATCTAAAGTATATAGATTTTTATAAGCAGCTAATAAGTACAATATTTGACTACTATTCTGATGAACCTGTTGAAAATTGGGCTAGAAAATGGCAAAGGCATAATAAAAATAATCCAAAAATAATTGAACATCATTTTGTTAGTCTAAAATGTGACACTACAACCTCAAAGCTAAAAGGAAAACATGTGCAATAATGTTGTTTAAATTGTCATAAACATGCAATTACTTGCTGCACTTGTATAATTGCACAGGCTTTGTGCACAAATTGCTGGGCTGACATATTTGTAATATGTATAACTCTATTACAACAAGGTAAAAAAAAACATTGATATAGATTCTTTGATACTTATTTTACTATATTATAAAGGCACTACTAATAATCTTTTTTAGATGAGCCATAAGGGAGCTTTAAATAGTGTACTATATGTAGTACACCTTTTTTGCAAATTTATATTATATGTTTAAAATTATATAATTTTTTATTATATAATTAAAATCAAAAAAAAATATTACCAATGTATAAAGTTAGTTTTATTAAATCTTTTAATAAAATATTTTTTTTAAATTAGTTGATTTTGAGCTCTCTATAAATTTTATAAAATGTACTACCAGTAGTACAAAATGTGAAATCATATCCATTAAGTTTTGGTAGAATAACTGTTGATTTTTGTTATTAAGTTTTAGTGCTATTTGTAAATTTGCTACAATATTTTTGTAATATATTGCTTTATTGTATTCTTTTTGTATTATTTCTTCAGTCATAAACAGTTTTCTATTTGAATTTTGATTTCAGTTTCTTCATTTAAATAATTGTAGTTATGGTTAAAACATTCTGATTTTTCTGTTCTTTATATTTTCTAAGTATTGCTCTATAAAATCTTGTAAGTTATTTATATTGGCTTGCTATTTTATCTTCCTTTTTATATTTTCTGTATATATAAATATATTTTTCAGGTTAGAATTGTATTAATAATAAATTACTGACTGCTTGTTGTAGTTTAACAGTTAAAAAAATTTTTTATTTGCAAAAGCACTTTCTAATATTATTTATTCTTCTTCTAGTTTTGGTATTTCTTTAAGGCTTATTTCTAAAAATATTGTTATGAGTTTGTTAAAGTAGTCAAAAATTTTGTTTTCTTTTATTATATCACAGAGTTTTAATGAATTTTCTATATATTTAATTACAAATAGATCTTTTAAGTCTTCTAATTTTATTTTTTCATATACTATATATTTCTTATTGTGATAACTAATAACTTGTTTTTCTTGGTTTATTTAAAGTTAAACATATCTTGAAAGTCTGTTTGGATTAAAATGTTAACTTATACTTATTGTTTTGAGAGGTCATATAGTTTTTGAACTAATTCTTCTAGATCATCTAATAATTTATCTCTTGATAATGATCCTTTTATTATAAGATATTTTTTAAGTATGTATAAACTGTTTATACTAAATATAGTGATAAGATTTGTTCTAGTCATAATCTAATATTATAACTAGTTTTTATAATTAATTGTTTAATATTATTAATTTCTTTTATTACTATCGCTCTTTTAGAAAGATCAGAATATGTTTCTTGTATTAAGGTCTGGTTTCTGTAAAGATTGTATGCAAAGGTTTTTATTAATTGTAAGAATGATAAAATGATTCCAATTTTTGGTTCATTGGATAGTTGGAGTTGTTGTTGTCTTTGTGATAAAAAGATTAATTTGTATACAATCTTGTTAATTGGTCTTTGATATAATATTTTTTTTCTTTATTTATATTTTTAGTTACTATTGTATTCATCAGATAATTATTGTATTTATAGTCTGTTTGAAAGTATCTATATTTAAATAGTTGTTTACTCATTAAAAATGTTGTTGAACTAAAGTTATTAAGTTATCTAATAATGGTATTACAGTGTTTTTTGTTGAAAGTAGCCAATTAGATATTTCTTTTTGGCTTTCTTGTAGGTTTGAATTGTTTAATGATAATATTACAAATAGGTTTCCTATTTTTGTTTTAATTGCTTTAGATATTTCTTCTAAATGGTATCTTGTTATAAGAGTTTAAATGTTATTATATATTGTATTATTGCATCAGTTTATATTCTTTTGTTTTTGAAAAATATATTTTAATGTTATAGTTGGTTAAATTGTACATAAACACTTATTATTCTATATAATAGTGTTTTATTATAGTCTAATAAGGTTGTCATACAACTAGTTCTTGGTCAATTTCTTTTTCTCTAAGTTCTTTTTTATGTTTTGAATTTTTTATATTCTGGTAATATTATCTTTTGTTGTTAATGTAAAGATTTTAAATAAATTATCTTTTTTGGTTATTACATAAATATGGGAGGATTTCCAATTATTGTTTTCTGTTATATATGAGCAATAAGTATGAAGTTCTTTAATTAGATCTTTTAATAGTTTGTATGTTTCATAATTTTCTATTTTCCTAAAGATTTTTAAAGTTTCTTCTATATCTTCATATTTGTAATTGTTATCTGTATAGTAGTTGAATGCTTCTAAGAGAATTTGTATTACTTCTTCTTCTATTGATAAAGGTTTTTTATTCTGTTGGTCTCTGGTTTTTACTAAAAGTTTATTAATTATCCAAGTTTTAAATAAATTATGTTATGCAATATAATGATCTCTTTTGATAATAACATAATTTTCTTCTGAAATAGTGTTTATTTATTTGAGTTATATATCAATTCTTTGAGTTTTTCAATAGTACTCTAAGTAAATACTAATATTAAAAATAAATATTGTTTTAATTCTTTGATAAGTACTGGTTGTAAGTCAGCAAGTTGTTCTCCTATATGTTGTTTAAAATCTTTTAGTAATTCAAGATTTATGTTAATGTGTGTATAGCATTTTTAATCTTTTAAGAGCTATATTTTGTTTGTTATATAAATAATAATTTAGTATCTTCAAATAGCTTAGTAAAATCTTTTTCTTTTGTTTGATTAAAAATATTGTTTTCTAGCATTATGAAGTGATTAAGGATAATTTCATATTCTTGATTTGCTTTAAATCTAATTTGTTGTTCAATTGGTGCTATTGTTATAAAAATAAAGAATCTATTTATTAGATAATAAAAATATGCTTCTTCTTGGAAGTTATAATATTGTTTTAAGAATTTCTGTTTTTTAGTTTGTTTTTTATACAGTTCTTTTTTCTTTGATTTGTTTTCAAAGATGCAGTCAATATTCCTTAAGGTAAAAAAGATACAATTTTGTTGTCCATTTGGTATATAACAGCAAGTTTTTTTATTTTACAATTGTTACAAGCATTTAATGAATATAAAATTAAGTTGATTATTTAACTTGATGTGGTTATATACTTTATTTAATAATCTAAAGATTTCTTCTGCTTCTTTTATTGCTTGTTTTAGAGCTTGTTTAGCTTCAAATATTCTGTCAAGAAACTTTTGTTTTGTTTTTAGTTTTAAATTTTCTTTTACAATATATTTTTGCTAATTTACAATAAATATAGAATATTTTGAGATTACAAAATAATTCTTTTTGTACACAATATCTGCAAGTAGTATATCTTTTTTGATTTTTTGTTTTGTATGTTTTGAACATATTAGAGGCCAGTTCTCAAGCATGTTTTTAAATAATAGTTTCTTATCTTTAAATGTTACACTAATAGATAATTTATAATACTTAATATTGTAATATTAAAATACATATAGAATGTGTTAAAATAAATAACTAGTAAATATTTATAAATTTTCAGATTCTTCTACAATTGAAATTGTAGTATCAGGCAGTGTTATACATGAACATTGTCCTGACAATTTTATAGGGACACAGACAGTCTCAGACAATGTTCATGTCCTATGTTTGCAATGATGTCCTGGCAAGGCATTGTATACAGACATTGTCCCATTAATTTTTAACTTTGTCCCTATTATGTCTGGAACATGTCTGTCAGGTTAAGCAAAAGTTAATTATAATAGTAAATCAATAAAACTATGCAGACTATAATGATATGACTTATTGTCTTAATACTGATACCAAATATATAAAGATCAGATTAGCAATTTAGAGTTAAAATAATTTTGTTACTATAGAAGCTAAATTAAAATACTATGATATATATTTAATTGATATATATATATAAACTTTATATATTTGACTAAATTGTTTACTCTTAATTATTTCAATCATATTCAAATATCATATATTTATTAAATCATTTTTATATAAGTAGCCAATGTAAATATGGGAACTATTTTAAGCACTGTACAAGTAAAGAATAATATTACAACACCTGTGAGCTATGTCACAATACACTTTGATTTACTGAGTCTTTAATAAATACTATTGAAAGAATTCATCTTTTAAAATAAATATTTTATAAAATAGTTGATACTACTAAAACATGTCTGATAAAATTTAAAAATTTCACTATGATTAACATAATATTTGACAACACTATCATATAATTTCATGAATTATGACATTTAATACAGTAAAATTTTTAAATTTTATCAATGACAGTGATTGCTTTTTATTTAGATTACCAGAATAAATAGTTTTAAAGTGTATTAGTTGCTATTATAGTTTGCAAATTCTATATTCCCCAAGAAAAGGATTTCCAATTTCATATTAATTTATAATTCTTGATTTCTAATCTTTAAATATTATATGAGCTGCTATTAGTAAAAATCAGGCAGATCTATATTTGAAAAAAAATTAATGCCTTAACTTTCACAGCTTATATCTTAATGGATTTTAAAACTATCTTGATAGTTTAATATTCAAAATGAAAGCTTAGATTATAAGCTTTTTTTTGAATATTAAACTATCAAAATAGCTTTAGAATCTATCGAGATATAAGCTGTGAAAGTTAAGACATTAATTTTTTTTCAAATGTAGATCTGGTTTCTATTAATGGCAGCCCATGTAATAAGAAAAAAAATTTAAAATCAGAAATCAGAAATCAGAAATTTGAAATCAGAAATCAATATTTTTTTTGATAATTTTTTTGAGAAGATACAGGATTTTGCAAACTGTAATAATTATTCAACCAAAGATCTTGATTAATTAAAAATTTTTGGGGCATTTTTTGTTAGCTTTTTTTTATAGTTAAGTTAGAAGTTAGGGTTAGAGTTATTAGTAAAAGAGTATAGATAGATTTTGGTAAGACATATATTTTCAAATCTAGACTCCTAAAGTTTATCATCATCAGATTTTATGACAATTATTAATGCTAAACCCTTTATGCAAGATAAATATAATTATGCAAGGCAATAATACCAAAATCCACAAAAGATGTACACAATAATTCAAAAAATTAGCATAAAAACTTGTAATTTAATTCATAATTCTTAAACTTGGTATATTCAGATTTGTAACTAGTTATTTGATTTTATTATCTTAATTAGAGAAAATAGTTCATTTTAACATTAGTTTTAAAAAAATATTAATTTACAAGTAATTAAAAAATAAATAATTTGCAAATTACAAAGTTGGTGAAAATAGCAGAAACTATAATTATATTAGAAGTTATTAGAAGAATAATTGACTTTATCTGCTAATCATTTTTTTATTTTATTTTTGAAGTAGACAAGAAAATTTATGTGAACTTTTGTTTAAGGGTTTTTATTGTGCCAAATTTTTATGAATACTAGTACTACAGAGGAAAAACCTGTTACCTGGCTTTTAATTATATTTTATATCAGATCTATGATTAGAGCTTGTGTTTAGTACAAAACATACTGAAAGCTTTTTGCAGCACTTATATACATTTTTATGTAGCATGTAAGATTATGTTTAATTTTTTACTTAACTGCCTTATTTTAATATTGTTTATATACAGTATTATATGCTTATTATTTATATTTAATCTATTATTATATAAGTTATTAATATTATATGATAGCTAATTAGAGTATTATTTTAATTTAGACATTTGCTCTAATCTTTATTATTTGTTGCAGTTTACTGTGTCCTTTCCAAAAATTGTTGTTTTTCAAAAAAAAATAAAAATAAAAAATCTGATTTCTAATTTTTAATTTCTGATTTTTGATACTTTTATAGCACTTTGCAAAAAGATATAACTTCATGATTTTTGTGATGATAAATGGGGAAAATTTCTGAGATTCTAAATTGTTTATTAATTCATATTTTTGATTAGTTATATTTATATTTATTTGAAATTGGTAAGATTCTTAAAATTTACAGAATCTCTAATTTTTATATGATATTGTGATCTGCAAAGGTCATATCTTTTTGCAAAGCAAAAAAAACTCTTTCTGCAAATCCATTGCACAAAAAAGTAACTAAAAAATCATTCGTACAAAAACGTTTATAACTATTTATATTACTAAGACAACCTGTTCTGGTGTCTTAAGTAAACTTGTCAGTTCGGAATTTTACATATATCCTGCAAATATTATACTTTTAGCTTTTAAACTCATTAAGAAAATTGTACTGACAGCCTTTGGCCCCAGTTTCAACAATTAATTTTTTTTCGCAGTTTCTATTGCAATAACATATTCTATACTCTTAATTAAAGTTGTAATACACATTTGCCTGATCAAAACAAGCTCTAAACGAAGAATTTTGACCTAATATTGGC
>CAJVQA010012590.1:0-10023 GCA_910591915.1 Cetraspora pellucida
AATTAACTAAATATTTCTTCACCAGATACAAAATAAGGAAAACACATGCAGCACTGTCTGAAATAAAAATTCCTAATGCATTGACACAAAATGAAGATAATACTTTGAAATACATTAAAGACCAATATGCTGAAATCTACAGCCAAAAAGAAGTGAATTTTGAAGATATTAATGAAATTACGAAGAACATCAAGCAGATTTCAGATCAACAAAACATTTCACTCACTAAAACCTTCTCAAAAGAAGAAATTACAGAAGTAATCAAGGGGCTTCTAAACAACAAATCTTTAGGAACTGATGGTCTCACCTATGAATTCTACAAACATTATAAAGAGGTCATCACTCTTATTCTACAAAAGGTCTTTAATGATACGCTATCTACTGGCAGCATGCCCATCTCATGGACAAAAAGTCTAATCACTTTAATACCTAAAAAATCCTCAGAGTTAAATAACATTAACAACTGGAGACCAATTTCTCTAGTAAATAGTGATGCCAAAATTTTTATGAAGATTTTGGCTAACAGGCTTAATGAAATATGTAAAGACTTGGTTCCAGAACATTAGCATGGGTTCATTAAAAGTAGAGCCATAACAGATACAGCATTAGATATTCTAACAGTTATGAGAAATCAGCAGAACAATACTAAGCAAAATTGGCTGCTTCTAGTAGATCAACAAAAGGCATTCGATCGTGTTAACCATAATTATCTCTTAGAAGTATTAAAGAAAATGAACTTTAACTCCAAATTCATAAAGCTAATCAAAACCCTATTCACTAACCAAGAAGCACATATTACAGCTGCAGACAAGATTTCTGCACCTTTCAGAATTGAAAAAGGAATGTAACAAGGCAATCCTCTCTCGCCTCTTTTATACATTTTGGCTTTTGACCTACTGTTACAAAAACTGAACAGAGAACTCACAGAAATTCAATTAGGAGATGCATCTTTTAAAGCTTCAGCCTATGCAGATGATCTCATACTAGAAATTGGTTCTAAAACAGATTAGAACACTATCAAAAGAAACTTCACTCTATATGAAAAAGCCTCAAATGCAAAAATTAACTAGGACAAATCGAAACTAATTCTGCTTACAAATGCAGCTCGAAGTCTTGAATTAGCAGGTGAAGAAAACCTTAAAACAATATCAGAACATGAAGCTATTACCATTCTAGGCTATGAAGTCTATCCCAACGGTCTTCTAAAAAAAGACCTTTGGTCATTTACAATTAACAAACTCAAAAGCTTCTTCGAAAAGCTGGCAAATAGGAATCTCTTATTTAAAGGCAAAATTATTCTAGCAAACTCCTTAATTTTGTCTCAAATTTGGTATACAGCATACCTACTCCCTCCAAGCAAAAAGCATACTGCAGAAATCAATAGCATAATATCTCTTTAGATTAAAAACAGATTCAAAATGCTTCCAAGATTCACAGTATTTCAACAAGCACACAATGCTGCAGGGTTGCAAGCTCCAGTAATAGGAGAAATGCTTGAGGCATGACTTCTCTCTATATGGCTAAAACTA
This sequence comes from Cetraspora pellucida, assembly GCA_910591915.1. Taxonomy (NCBI): domain Eukaryota; kingdom Fungi; phylum Glomeromycota; class Glomeromycetes; order Diversisporales; family Gigasporaceae; genus Cetraspora; species Cetraspora pellucida. Next base: position 1,530 of record CAJVQA010012590.1, read on the forward strand.
CTCTTAGAAAACCATTTCTGGGCTAGACTAGAAAGAAAAAAAATAAGTGATATATTAAAGCTTAAAAGAAACATATTAGCTTATACTGCCTTAAATACTGAGGTAATCAGAACTAAAGCTTGGCCCAAATAATAAAAACCTTATCTACTTGCTTGGAAAAAAGCTCAAAGTAAAATAAACATTAGTCACAATTGGCCGTAGAACAAAGAATATCTATGCCTAGAAGACTTCAAAGCTAATAAATTCTCAGTCATGAAAATTCTAATTTATTGGAAAACTTCATCTCTACCTAATAATAATACTCAGTCTCAAACACTTTTAACAAAAAACAATTGGCTTTCTGTTAAACTGATAAATAACAAAAAAATAGATACATTTTGGAGAACGTTTCATAAAGCACTACCTTTAGGATATCGTCTAAAATATATGGATCCTTCAATCGATGGAAGTTGTCCTTGGTGTCCAGATAAGCAACAAATTATAGATCACTTTACCATTCATTGCAAGGCTAGCAAAGAGGTCTAGAATAAAGCATATATCTTTTTACAAACTAGAATACAAGAAACACCCCCTTCTTCAATTGAAGAAATATTCAATACTAGCAACATTAAAGGCCAACATTATCCACAAGCAATTCTTTGGCTACATATCAATACAATATATGAAATTTGGTGTTGTTATACATCAGCAAGATGGGGAAACAATATATATGCACCTACAATAATTCCTTCTATAGTAGCTAAGCATCTAGCTAATGAAATTAGAGTTTTGTTCAAAAATATTAGTAATATTCCAAAGAAAATTAAGCTCTTCAAATGCTTAAAAAAACTGTAAATATTCTTGTATATTAGTAATAATTAATAAAAGATGCCATCTGTGTTTTTAAGCAGTTGCTTAAAAAAAAAAAAAAAAAAAAAAAAAAAATTACTATCAAATAGATAGTAATTGCCCAAATCCAGAAAAATACTCATGAATATATGATTTTAATAATGTATTGGTAAATATAATCTTTATATTTACTATAGAAAAGGTTTGTTAAAAACAAACCAAAGATAACTAAAATTACGATTGAAATGTAAAAGACTTTGGAAATTATTTTTATAAATTTGTATTGTTTATTAAAAGTTTTGATTGAAGATAGTATTGAAAGTTTGTAAAATGAATAAATCATAGAGAACAGAAGAATGTTTTGTCACAATTTTTATAAATGTTTGCTGCAAATACAAAATCATCATCAAGATATGCAATAAGCAACTTGGTAATAGTGAACACAATAAATCGATTGTGTTTATGATATAACAAAATTAAGGGTCTTATCTAGAACCAATTATATTTTTTATTGATAAAGGTAAAATTAAGGTTTAGTATGAAAATGCTTTATATGATAATTACCAATAAATTAAATGAATGCATTTTTGATTTGGATTTATTCAAACACAGATAAGCTGTAGATTAGATAATTCAAATATAGTAATTAGCTTTAGTAATCAATTTTCTGATTCAGATTCATTCATATGCAGATAAACTGCATATGAATGAATCTGTATCAGGTAATTGATTTTACTGATAAAAGTATAAAAACACTGAATTTTACTTTACTCTGTATAAATAAATTCACATAAAAAATAATAAAGTAAAAATAATAGATTCTTTAAAAATTTCTCAATGTTTTAAATATTTTTTTAATGAGTAAATATTAATTTTCTAAAATAAACTAGCTTATATTTATAATTAATATTTTTTTTTATAAAATAGTATATCTACAGTAAATTAAACCTATTTTCTGTTCATTTAAAAAATATTTCTTACCTATAAATTTAAAGTAATTATTTACCAATTTACAAATTAGTAATTAACTGTTTTAGTAATATTACCAAAACAGTTAATTACTGATTTGGTCAAAAAAAAGAATTATCTAATTAATAATTATCTAAAAAAGAAATTTAAGTTAAATGATATGAACTAATTAAGATTATTAAGAATAAATTAAGGTTTTGTTTATCATTAATTCGAATTCTCATGACTTGACTTTAAAGAAAATTATGAATTTGATTTATAACCAATCAAAATTAAGAATTAACAAATGAATTCTTTTATAAAAAAGTGTTTATTTCAACAATATTCAGTAATTTTAACTAAAAATATGCTGAAAGACATACAACAACTTACATTTATCTCAGAAACAGTCACTGAATACTCTTATTCAGTTCCAAAAGAAAAAGAAACTAATAAATTCATCAGTCTTGAAAAATATAATAAAGAAAAAAAATATTGAAAAATGAAAAGAAAGAATATGATTGAAAAAATAAAAAGATTGAAGAAGCATTTCTTTATATTATTAATAACCTACAAGAGGTTATTGTTGAAAAAGATAATAACATTATGAAATTACAAAATGTTATTAATGAAAAAAATATTTTTTTAAATGAATTGCTTGAGGAGCTCAAATAGTATGAAGGTTTCTATAGTCCAAGCTTTAAATATGCCAGATGGGCTTTCAATAACAGAACTGATAAAGCTAATATTATTAATGAAGTTGATGAAGCTAATAAAGCTCAAGTTTATGAAGATAACATCTCAGAAAATAACAAAAAAGTTTTTGAAGACAATGAAAATGAATATGATTTTGATTCAATTTATATAGATTATAAAAATTCTGTAATCATCATTTCAGATGGTGAATATTATCCTTATAAATTTCTTGAAAATGATAAAGCTGAATATGATCCAAATGAGCTTCTTGATTTTTAAAGTTTTTGTTTCTAAAAATAGATTATCTAAAAATAAATATTTGTAATTTTTGGTATTTTTTTTTTTAATAAATCTTATAATTGAAAACAAATATAAAAAAACTTGAATCTGCCTTTGGTCATTTTTTTTTTAAAAAAAAAAAAATGTTGCATCAAAGATTTTTGCATATTATATCAACTGTTTACTATTGCATTTCATGTTTGAAAAAATTTAAATGTAAGAAAAATGTTTCTGAAAAAGAAAAACAAGAAAGAGAAGAAGAATATATGTGTACTGAAGAAGTTCCTATATGTAGTAAATATCAAAAACAATATTGGATATGTAAATTAGAATCATGTACAAAATGTTGTAAATTGAACACGTGCAATGATGTTGTTTGCAACGCATGTAAAAAAGATAACATTGAATGTAAACGTGTATTTCTGAGAATACAATAAGAATTTGATTAATTGAAAGAAAAGGGTTTAACATTCAGCTCTGGCCAATATAAAGCTACATAATCTGGAAAATTCCATGAGCAAGCATATTTTCAATTTGAAAAACACCAAACTATGATCAGTGTAAAAAATTTATTTGGTCATAAAAGTATGAATTTTCCAAAATATCTCAATAGTGACTCTGATCAAAATCGAGATTATAGCCAAAAGATGTGGAATCGTTACAAGAATCCAAAACATAGAAAGAAATATCATTGTGATTTTCAAGAAAAAGAGAAGATTTGTGATATATGTAACAAAAATTGTATTGATAAATATACACTTACAAGATAGAAATCTACAGAATTATCAAGTGAAGAAAATTAATTTTTCACTTTTAGAAATTACTAATATCTTGCAACTGCAAATGAACTAAAAAGAAATGATGAAATTAATGAGAAAAGATTAAAAGATATCAAGAGAATGATTATATCATTAAGAATAATCTTACAGAAAAAGATATCTTGAAGAATAAAAAAGATTTATTATAAAGAAGTTGGCTAAGATTTATCAAAGATTTAACACATTTACTAAAACTTGAAAAACAACAATGTGAAAAACATCTAAAGAAGTTTTGGAGACCTTGTATGTTCTATTTATATGGAATTGGTGGAGCAGGAAAATCAAATTTAATTCAAAAACTCTTTAGAGATGAACTTTATTTAAAAAAAAAAAAACAACAAAATAGATCAAATTGGTAGGATAATTATAATAAACACAGTATTGTGTTTCTGGATAAATGGTAAATATATTTATTTTATTATAATAATCTATATTCTAAATACTTATTTTATTTTTTTTTTTAGGTACACGTGTTTCTCTTGGAGTAATGTTGTCAAATATTTAAATGATACAGAAGAGAAAGTTGAAATTAAAAGAAAAGGATTTGTGCCATTTTTTGCAAAATATGTATTTATAACTTCACATAAACCACCTCAAGAAACATTTAATTTTGGTAATAGATTAATTGCAGATGATAACGTTCAAAGAGATTGGGCACAATTTGAAAGAAGATTGGATTTTGTAATAGAATTTACAGAAAATTGGGAAACTGGAACTATCCAAATTCATTTTCATAAAGGCTCTGAAGAAGATTTCAGAAATATAATCTGGGATATTAAATTCGATAGAAGAGACCTTTTAGATAACCAAATTATAGAAAAAATCAAGACTAATAAATTTAAAGATGGAGAAATTATATTTAAAGATAAAAAAGTTTTCTGGCAACAAAACTTTTCTGAATATAAAAAAAATTATCGAAAAGATTATCCAAAATATAAAATCTTATATGAATATAAACAAGATATGGAAATGCAAACTGATAATGTTGTTGAAGTAGAAGTAGATTTTGATGAAAATATATCTGAATATCATTCTGACAACTCAGATTACACTAAAGAAAAAAAACTAAAAAACAGAGCAAATGGTAAAAAAAAATCAATTAAACATACAGAAGAATTAGTTAAAAAAATTAGATTATAGATTTTTTTTACTTTATTTTATATTTTGATATATATATATTATAAATAAAATTATCAAATATTTTAAGTAAATAAATTCAATAATTTATAGAATAACCATTTTTTGTTATTTGATGTTATAATTTTTTTTTATTTTTTTTTTTATTATATAATTTTATAAAAATATATTTATTTATTAATAAATTTTATAAAGAATAATCAAATTAAAAATGTAATTTACTTAATAATATATTATTACAATTGCTTTTCCAGTATTAATAAAATTTGTTCAGTATAATAAGAAGTAGTAGAATCTCTATTTTTATTGATATTAGTTGAAAACTCACTTACTAACACTATTTTTTCTTTAAAAAAATGTATATAAATTTTTTTTCTAAGAGAATAGTCAATCAAAATCGTCTTCGGATTAATTATTGGTCTTCTAAATCTATTTTATACTTCTAATTAAACTTGTAGAGCAAGGTTTCATCTATTAGAATATTAATTTTCAGAATGATTGACCTAATATTCATTGAGATATTGACGATTTTCATTTTGGTTTCATAGATAAATATGTATTTTTGATGAAAACAATGATCAATTGAGGTCATCATTTTTTATATTGATTTTAAACTATCTAAGATGTATTAATATAGTTGATAGAGAATATTCATAAGATTTTTTCCTAAAAATCTCAAGTCATTTTATCAAAAACTCACAGAGATATTCAATTTTTTCGTTTAAAAAACACATACGAATCTTCTTCTTTAATGTTTACAATAACGTTTGTATTAATTTGAGGACTACACTTCAAGTAAACATACTGTATGATGATAATTAAGTTGGTGCAGATGACTTTCAAGAGTTCACATGTCAAATTTTAAGTCAAACAGACTAATATTCATAAAATAAGTTTTATTTTTGATGAAGCTTTGTCAATATGTTTCTTTGCAAATCCTTTTGTAAAAAAACTGTGATAACAAAATCGGTTCATCCTTCAAAATTTTACTAATAAAACAAGCAAACTGGTTCTATAAAACTATAAATGTTTTCGTTATACAAACATTTTTTATTAATAGCTTAAAGATGATTGTCTTAATAAAATCCTCATAAAATATAATTTTTAGTGTGATGGTATTTTTTTATAAGAAATAGTAAAATATTCTAAAAAATCTGAAACTCATATTGCTCAAAATTTATTAAGTAAATAAATAAAATCGTATTATAAAACTACATGTATTTTTATTAGAAAAACATTTTTTACTAATATTACAAAGATGATTATAATAATAGAATTTTTCAGAAAACATGATTTTAGTAGTAACAGCATTTTTATTTCTTATAGAAATGAAAAATTCAAAAATATAATAGAAAATCAAAACTCTGAAATTTTCTAATACCCATAGGTTAATTCATGCCCATCAGTAAAATTTCTGAATCTAATAGTAAAATCACTAATTGATTCTGGTACCCATTAGGTAATCCATGCCCATTATTAAAAAATCTATGCTTGTCAGCAAAAAATCTGAAATCACTAATTAATTTTCATTAATACCCATCAAGTTTTCTATGGATTTCTTAAATTGACCAATCAGAGTTTAAGATTCAATGAAAATCCTAGTGTTCAGAAATGCCTATCTAGAGATTAAACAATAATTTCATACATGTTGTAGATTATTTGTATAACGTTATTTAGTCATATGATTTATGGTTAAGTTTATAGTATAGGTACATGTAACACTGGACCATGTACCTATATGACTAAGTGTAATAGTAAAAATATAAATAGAAAAATTAACAAACCAAATTTTGATCTCAACCAATTAACTAATTTTTAAGATCATCTAATCCAACTAGAAACATATATGCTCTTGAAGAGATTATATTTATTTATGTTTTTATAAACTTTCTGATTAATTACATTTTTACTCAAATACATGCTATTCTATTGGCCAAACAATTCGCAAAATTAACATTTGGTCCATGTTATGGATCAAATATAGCATATCATTAAATTATATATTAAACATCTAAATCTAAGTGAGTTTTGACCACTCTAGTAGGTTTAGGTCACAGATAAACTAGTCTGAGCTTTTATTCTTGTATATAATTTTTAATTTATTTGTTTTGTACAAATAGTAGTAGCTATATAGTAAGCAGTTTAATAGTTAGTTCTAACTGCAAGTATTGATCTCAGCCATAATATATATATATAAACTATTTTAAATTATTAATAAAGATATAAGCAAGACCTCACTTTAATACCAAAAAAAAATTTTAATAAAAAAGATATAATAATTTAATAAAATGATCAGGTTATTAGGTTATTAACCTTTAAATAATAGATCTAAGATTCAAATTTTATAGATAATGAATTTTAAAAATATGTTTGTATTATAGTAATTGCTTTTTATTGATTAGTTGGATTTAAATATCTGTAATCTTAAATACATTAAGTTTTATTTAATATTAAAAACTTAGAATATTACAAGTATATAAAAGAATATGAAAAACTAATATTATATAAAAATTAGATACAAACTTACAATAAAACCATCAGATATAAAAGACTAAAAAACTGAGAAATCAAAAATTTATTTGAAAATCTTAAGCAAAAAAATAATACAAACTTTCAATAATACTATTAAATTAATGAAAGTCTATAAAACATCTTCAAAAAGGGTGTGACAATCTAGTGAAGTAAATAGGTTGTCAATCTTCAAGTAGCAGGTCTAAGGTTCAATTCTCACAGATGATGAATTTTAAAAATTATACCTGTGTTATGATAACTGTTTCTTGCTAATCTGTTGGGTTTTGGGCATCTGTAATCTTAGGTACACCAAGTCAGACTCTACCTGAAATTGGGAGCTCAGGGCATTTATGTGAAGTGTAATATTACATATATATAGAGAAATGTGAAAAACTGATATCAAATAAGGCTTTAATGCAAATCTATAATAAGATTACCAGGCATAAAAGGCTAAGAAACTAAGAAGACAGAAACCCACTTGAAAATTCTGAATAAAAAGGTAGTACAAATTTTTAATGATGCTATTGGATTGATGAAAGCTTATAAAACACCTTCATAGGAACTGTCAAATAAAGCAGATAACAAGATGTATAGAAGAGCATATAACCAACTAGGCTGCCAGAATTGCTGAAAAAAAAGAATACATAAGTATACAATACCAAGCCATCTAAATTGGAAGTCTGAGAAAGTCTGTTATTGATTCTGAGTTGCAGCTAGTAGAGATAATAAAGAAGAAGTCAGAAAGATAAATACTAGGGCTTAAGTGAACTTTACAAGGGTAATAGCAGTTTAAGAAGTAACTCTAATTACAAGTGTTGGCTTTGGCCATAACATCAAATCAGGTTAGTAATAAATGAAAATATGGCTCATTCTAGTAGGTTTATCTCAAAGATAAAAATAGGCTAAAGATTATAGTTCTATATTTAAAAGTGAATAGATCTAGATTTGTGATCTGGTGAAATTAATACTAAGGTCTGATTAGAAGGTTTAAATAGAACATCTAAGCAAAGGTGTTAGGTATAGCAATTAGTAGAGAATCTTTAAGTGGACTTCTTAAATAGGTAATATAGAAAAGTTACACGCATAGCCAGTTGTATACTTGTCTGATAGTTCATTATAAATATATTTATATATATATTTTTTTTTTTTAGATGATCTCTTTGGTCTTTTGACTTTTATTAATCACTTATCGGTATTGTAGTTCAATAAACTACTACAGGAGAGCATACAATTGGCTACACATATAACTTTTCTATATTACCTATTTAAAGAGTCTG
>CAJVQA010012591.1:0-10022 GCA_910591915.1 Cetraspora pellucida
GTTTATTTAGTTTTCTTTACTGGTTTTCTATTGTATATTTCCGATTTTTTTATTTTTCTTAGTAAATTAGGATCTACAATTTATCACAACTATTACTTCTACTGCTTCTTCTCTCTCTATTACCAAACTACTGTTGAAAATCATAATATACATTTTTGTTCAAGAAGGAGGCTATTAACTTATTCACAAAAAACATCATCAATACTAAATTTCTTGCTTAAATTATTATATAATTTGATGTTATCAAAAACCAATAGCCAACCTACTTACAAATAATTAAATATTTTAATAATACTGCATATTCAGCAACTGAAAAATTTTTATCTAAAAAATTTCATCTTGACTTTCAATCTGTTTTCATCTTAGACTTACTATTTTTACAATCTTTTTTTTAAGTTCTTTGTCTTCTACAACTAACATTAGAGCAGCCACCACTTTACTAAAAGACACACCCATTGTAGTTAGTAAGAAAAATAAGATAAGTAAGGAGGTGGACAAGCCTATTTATGTGAAAGGCCAAGTTAATGACAGTTAGACTCAATGTACAGAGCAGACTATAGTATCTTGCATAGCTGTGAGAACCAAGTATATGGAGATCAATCCTGTAGAAGACAATTTTGAAAGATCATTTACAACATCTTTAATCTTCTATGATTTTTATATATGCTTTAACAAATTCTTTCTTTATTACAATCTACCACTTCTTCCTTATGATCAAACTATTTAAATCTTAATTCAACATATTAACAAACATAATAACAACAAAATTGTATCTAGTATTATATTTTCTGTTAACTCATCTTATAATGAAACCCATATATATCTTTCTAATGACACTCTCTTGTCAAATCATATAATTATTGCTCCACATTTTCTTACTCTATTCTATAACCTTCTTTTCAAATTCAACTCATTTAGTTTTACTCTTATTTTAACTAATTTCTTCTCTAATAACTATCACTCAACTCCTATTGACTATAACTCTGCTTTACATTCTTCTGATTTAAGTTCTCATTACCTTAATCTAACTATTTCTATATATAACATCAGAGGCTTTAATAATCCAACAAAAAAAGAAGCCTAGCAAGATTATTGTCTTAACAATAACATATCTATTGCCAGCATTACTGAAACAAAAATTTCTAACAAAACTAACCTTTTTTTCTGCAACAACAACTTTTTCACCTACTACTGGTCTAACTCTTCTACTTCTGTAGAAGAGACAGCCATTATGATTTGTAATCATCTTAAACCTCATATTTATAGTGTTTATAATCACCTAGAAGAAGCCATTGCACTTGATATTTTCTTTTGAAGCAATGTCAAACTTCGTTTTATTTCAGTATACCTCTCATCTACTAATATAACTATTCATAACCAAACTCAAAACACAGTAATTAACTGAATTCAACAAGCTTCTTAACTTTACCTTCATCCTATTATTCTTGGTGACTTTAAAACATAAGATCATACTTACAGTTTCTCCTCCAAATATAAACTTATTAACTTTTTTAATCACTCCAATATGTATGATATTGGAGCCTACTTTAATAACAAACACTTTATTTGGTTTAACAATATTAGCAGTAGTTGTATTGACTACATCTGAACTAACCAATTTAATATACAATTTTTTTTCCTATAATCTTAACAACAGTCAAACCTCTACCTCAAGTGACCACTTAATTTACCTTCATCTGGACATTTCCATATGCCTATAGTAAACTTTTACAGAAACATATTGGAATTAGTTATTATATATTTAATTATAAAACAATAACTACAGAAGACTGAAACTCTTTTGCTGATACTTTAACTCAACAACTTTCATTACACAAAACTCCTATCAATAGTACTACTAATGAAAGTATTGAAACTACTTGGCACAAAATTCAATGCTCTATAATCTATTCTGTCACTCATACAATTCTTAACAAAATCTCTCACAAACAAAGTTACAATTACCAATATTCACTTCATAGTACTTTACTACATCTTTCTCTTAAAAAACTCTAACATATCATTAAACTTGTTAAAAAACTCATCTAATCATCTAATATCTCAAATATTAACCAAAACATCTCCTAAATTAATAAACAGTCACAATGTAACCTTCAATTACTCACCTCTACCAACCTTTCCTGTATTCAACTATGGCTTCAACATGCCCACTCTATTTGAAAACAACTTTACCATGCCCATCATCTTAAAAACTCTCTTCTATTTCAACAACAAATCAATAAAGCCACTGACAAAAGGTGTGTTACTCTTACAACACATCCTACTTAGGCTATTAATAGCATTCTCAATTACTATTATCAACCTGTTCATCTTTTAAACATAAAATTACCAAACAAACTCATTACAGATCCATCACTTATTAAACAACATATTCAATCCCATTTTCATTATTGAACTGCACTCAGACTTATCAATGAAAACCTCTTTAATAATTTTTGGCAACAACAATACCTTCCACTTCTTCACATTAATCTAAATTGGTATTATTTACTTAACACTTCCATTACTAATGAAGAACTTCTTCAAACTCTCTCACAACTACCTAATAACAAAGCCTGTGGTTCTAAAGGCATTAGTTATGAAATGCTTAAACACATTAGTCCCATATGCACTTCTGTTATCACAGCTCTTTTTAATTGTTGTCTTCTTGACAACAGAATTTCTAAACAATGAAAACATAGTAGAATTTATCCTATTCCTAAATGCAACACCTTTGATGGTGACCTTAACCTTATATGACCTATCAGTCTAATTGAACACATTCACAAACTTTATACAAAAATTCTTACAAACTGACTTAGCTCTGTATTTTCTTTAAATACTATTTTCTCACCTTTTAACTATGTTGCACTTTCCAATAATAGTACTTCAATTCCTATTCACATTCTTAATAATCTTATTAAAGATGCTACCTGTAATCACAAAGACATTTGGTTACTCTTACAAAATATGAGTAAAGCATATGATTCTGTAAACTTTACTCTTTTCAAATATTCACTTTCTCGTCTCTTATTCTCTTTATTCATCACTAACATTCTTATTGATCTCCTTACTGATTATTACAACCAAGTTATTACCAATCTTGGTCTTACTCCCTCTTACCTAGTTTACAATAATATTGATCAAAGTGAAACAATTACACCTTTATTATGGTGAATTTATTATGATCTACTTATTTCATATATATATTCAAAAGTTCCTAAGTATACTCTATCATCTATTTGGACCACTAATTTAAAACTTCAAACAACTAATTTATTACAAAAACAATGCTCTGTTTTAGCATATATGGATGATACACTTTGGGTTGCTTCTTTATAAACTGAGTTATCTTATATACTATTTATAGCTGAATCATTTTATACTATAGCAAACATCCAAGTTAATTCCTCAAAATCTATTCTGGTTACTAATAACCCTTCACCTAACTATACACCTATCTTTTATAACAAACATTTACTTTCACTTCATTCTTTTAAACAACTCTTTAAATTTTTAGATTGCTGATTTACTTTAAATAATAGGCAATCTAAACAAACAAAATTAATTATCACTAAATTTTTCCAACTTATCCACATTGCAAAAACAAAATGTATAACTGATTCACATGCCCACTATATTATTAATATAGTTATTATCTCTACTATTGAATACTGCTTATATAATATTGTTATTAACCAACCTACTTGCAACAAAATTTTTACTCAACACATTGGTCTTGTTAAGCTTAAAGCTAAACTCTGCTGTACAATACTATTCAGTACTCTATTACATCCTTACATTTACAACATTAAACATATCTGAGATATTCAACTACAACACCATATCCCCAATCTTTTCAAATAGCTTAACAACTCTGATCTACTAGGCACATCTACCCATATATGTATTTAACAACTTCAAAACAACCTCTGGTCTTCTACTAACATTTTTCTCCATCCTAAGCCAATCATTAATGGACTCAATCGATTAACCACAAACTTCAAAATAATACAACTTATCAAACATATAGGCTGGACTTTTTCAACTAGCCCAATCTACAACATTCCTTACACCCTAAATAATAAAACCATATCTCTTGAATCTCTTCTTTCTTCTCATCCAAAATAACCTATTTTCAAAAAACAACTTAAACACTACAAACTTCTTTTTCTGAACCAACTTACTACTCATAACAACTCATGTTTTTTGTACTGATAACACATTTCATCTTGACTTAACAAAATTCCAAAAGGTGTTATACCACAATGGTTTACTACTCTTGAGAACATTACTACAAGTCACTCCTACCAATGCACTCTATATGATCATTATAATTTACCTTCTATAAACTACTTCTGCTACTCTACTGGCCACATCACTTCCAACACTAAACCTTGGTTATTTACTGTTCTTGATAACCAAATATTTATTAGCAAGACCAAAAGGCATAATACACCTACTGGCCTTACTCTTATCAACTACTGGCACTGCTCATTTCAGTCTTAGTTTTCTAATCTCTATTCTGCTCCTCTCTCTACTACCACATCATGTACTAGATGCCACCTTAATTCAAATACAATTGCTAACAAATGTATCATTTTCATTCCTACTAACTTGGCTACTAAACTGCTTTGTTACATTAACTCTGACAAAACTTTTAACCTTTATACAAACTTTCTTAATATTGCATACTCTGTTACTCTTTGACATCCTTTATATATTCCATCACCTTCTTCACTCACAATTAATTTACAACAACTACCACCTATTTTTAAAACATGCCAACTTGTTAACAATCTTCAGACTATTGCTAACTCAAATCACAATCTATCATCTATTTCATTTTACACTGATGGTTCTGTTATTGATCTTGGTACCTTGCAATGCTCTATGGGCATAGGTTGGGTTCAAGTTAATAAATTTACAACTATTAATTCATTTCAGGCATAAGTTAAACTGTAGTCATGCTCTTTCAAAGCTGAAATTCTTGCTATTATCTTAGCAATTATTACTGCTTCTAGACATTGCTCTGTTCACATATTTATTGACTTACAATTAGTAATCTCTAAATACTATAATATCTGCCAATTAGCATTTACTCTTTTTCATACTCATACTCCATATTTCTCTATCTGGCAAACACTTATTAACTTTATCAAGTCTTATGAAATTCAACTTACTTTTTATAAAGTTACTGCATACTAAGATAATTCATTTAACAACCTTGCTGATCAACTTGCTCGTAATCATTAAAAATTATCTTATTTAACATTTATGACTAATAATCCTTATAACCTCAACTATACTCCTTTTATTAATAAATTTCCTATTGAAATTCCTATTTGATGCTTTATTTGAACTATATGCCAAGCTTATATTATAATACTCTGAACATCTTAATACTATTTTCAACAATGGTTTATATTGCATTTAACATTAACTGGAAAACTACATAGCTTTATATTAACAACAATCAAAAAATTTCTAACTTTGCTTACAGCTTTTACTTATTTATTCTGGAAACCTTTTGAGTTAAAATCCTTACAGATGAACTTTCTGTTTCTCATACTCTTTATAAACATAATTCTTTATTTCCTCTTTTCTGTCATCAATGCAACCAAACTAGCTCTTCATTTCCATTGGGTCATCTGCCCATTAACCCAAACAATTTATTACTTAATTTCTAATTTTCTTAATATTATTTTAAATATAACTAATTTTAACATGTCTGCCAATCTTGTTTCTGATTTACATACTGAAATCCTTACACTTAACAGTTTCAAACTACACAACTCTTTATATATACCTTTTCTTATTTCTATCCTATCTAGTTTAGTTCCTATTGATCTTATTTCTACTATTCACAATGCTTCTATCTTTTACTATACTACACTCTTTCTATCAAATTCCTTCTTTACTTAAACCAACAAATATATAACAAATATGGATCCTATACTGTATTTCACATTCTGCACAGTTCCAAACTATACTTCTTACTAATTCAACTTATAGTCATTCTTCTAGTCTACCTTCATCTTCTATTTCAATACTACAAATTATCACTAAAATTAATCTTTGAACTATCCAATAGATTAAATAGCATACCCTTCTCTCTTATATTATTACTCAAACCCAAATCTAGATAAGCCTTGGCCAATCTTGTAGATTTAGGTTACAAATTATATGTCTGAGTCTTTATTCTTCATATGTAATTTAAATCAAGCTTTTCTTTGTAAAAACTTCAATTGAATTTTAATAAAGTTAAAGGCATGGCCTCATCACTAATTACAGGTCATATAAAGACATATCAGCAGTAGCATAATCAGAATAATATCAGATAAATATCAGAAAACCAATAGAAAATATAAATTTTAAGTTTAATCTAGAGAATATCAGATCACTGATATTAAAATGAAATTGAACCTAAAACTACAGATATTTTAAAAAACTAATAGTATAATATCAGAAATATCAATATAGCTTTTAATAACACAATAATACTATTAAAGAAATATGATGACATATTGGCAGCAGCATAACCAGTAATATCAAAAGAATATTAGTTATTCAATAAAAATATAAATGTTAAGTATAATTGAGAGAATATCAGAAGCTGATATTAATATGGATATGATCCTAAAAATATCAATATTTTAAATACAACTTGTTAGCAACAGGAATAATTTCAGGTAAACTGCTATAGCTATATAGCTTTCTATAATACTATGGTATTAAAATGATATTGTTTGCATATTTTTATTTTAAAAATACTACCTATATAGCTATAAGATTTTTACTGTGCTTTAAAATTATTTATAATACAGTTTGATATTTAAAAACAATTATTAAACATTTTGGCAAAATACTATTAATAACAAAAGTGAAATAAATTTTATTATTATATATAAAATTTTCTATTAACTGGTATTACTGACATATATTCTATTGGGGTTTTCTTCCCAACTTTAACAGTACCAGAAATGAATCGGCCTAAGATATTGTGTACAGGAATTATACAATCTTTACTTATATTATAAAAGTTCTAATTCCATAATTCAATATTACAAATACCATTTATTTGTAATGATATCTAATTTTATAGTTATTAACAAGCTTGAACCAGTATACAAATGCCAATATGTGCTTTTTCAAGCCATTAGATAAATGTACCACATGTTCAAAATAGAATTGAACAATGCCTAGATATATATTGGTAGATCCATTGTCTAATATAAATTTTGCTATTATTTTTGCTAACCTTTTGTGTTTTGTCACAGATATTGAACCAATAATTTTATTACCAATTTTTAGTCTTTCATATTCTGTTACTCTAGACAAAATCAGTATAGAGTTTGATTTGCCAATATCCCTATTACTTAATAACTTAAAACTATAGTTATAAGCATTATTATAATATTCAGTTAATAAAACTAATAATTCTTTTGAAAGCATCTTTTTAATATTCTTAGACCTAAAAAAGTACCAGAAAAAGGTTCATTTCCAGTTTCTAAGCTTTCTTTAATGTCTGTAGACATTGATAAAACTCCTGGTAGTCAATTCCATTATTTATAAAAAGACTGCTGATCATTTTTCTTTATTCAATAAACTGTAAATATGTATATAAATGTCCTTCTGCTTGTATTGTAAGTTCATCCAATAGTGAATATGATAGAATTATTTTTAATAATTTAATTTCAATTTTCCTATTGCTATTATGGAATGAATCTATTAACATGTAAAAACTTTTATAAGCTATTAGTATTTTATTATGGTAATTAATAAATTTTCTAGTGTTTAACTTACCTAATATACTATTCATTCTTTCATAACTAAAATACCAAAATAAATATATTGGCCTATAGTTATTTACTCATTCACATATATGTAAATATAAATGTAAATTTGGCATTATTTTTTCAGGATCATATTTCTTTTAAATAAGCTTCACCATATTTAAAAAACATTAATGTGCTTCTTTTAACTTGACCTTTGGTAAAATTCAGTATACCAAAATTGAATATGCTCTAACAAAATAGGACAAAATTTTTCAGTCATCTTCTTTTAGTAAATCCCAAGTAACCTAAGTTGCATATATTAATATAAACATCTTTCATTGATCTGCTATAAAATCAGAAAAACTGTCTTCTATAGCAATCTTATTTGGAATTCTACTAAGATCTGATAGAACTTCCATTTTTATTGCCTGTTGTTCCATTAAAGCCAAATCATATGAAGATAAAATGCCTTCTTTTATTTATAGTTTCATAATCCATTTAGTAATGCCTAAAAAAAGACAATGCATTGAATCTATTATGGTAAACTAGACAAAGTTAATGTCATAAGACAATATATTTCTAACCACCAAACAGATGTTTCAAAAGTATGTTTTTTTTTACGTCTTCTGTATTGCAATCCTTTCATAAAATTGCATCTTGTTAAGTTATTTTGATATGTCTCTCAACAAACCATTTACTCATATTGGCAAATCCTCCAAAGTTTGGCTAATTTCTTTTATCAAAATTAGTTCTTTTCATATACCTGTGACAAGAATTAAAGCTGAAATAAAGCTGCACAATTTCCTTGCAGCTGGTATATCTCAAGAATAACAAATTACTGCCACTCTAATAAATTTGATAGTAGAGCTTTTAAAAGTTCTTTCTAATTCGATCTCTAATTATGTAATAAATTATCATACAAATAATTAAATGAATATTATAATTATTTTACTTACTATTCCACAAACCAACTAATTGGTCTATTAAGGGTAATAGATAATGGTTCAGTTGATGTAATTTAGGTTCACTTGGTTCCAGTATTATAACTAATGTCAATATGTTTGATGCCTTAAATCGCTCATTCATGGAAGGTTACAAATGACTCTATAAATTGCACTAATGCTATATTGGAAGTTATCATATGATTGGAACCAATCAAGATTTATCATTAAGCCCAAATGACTATCTGATAGCTTATTTTGAAAGAATAATAAATTTTTATCTGGATCCTAAAAAGTTTTCTATATTCTCCTATTATATATATTGGTAAGTTGTTCAGGATCTTCAGACCTATTAACCTATTTTCTACAAGATTCTTCAAATCCTTTCTTATTATACAAAGATTTCACTTGATGGCTTAAAGAAGCTATCAGATAGATTGATACTGGTCTATACATATCTCTTTTTTTTGACATTGAAATTTTTTTAACAATAGGATAATTGCATGAAAATCTTTAATTGGCCATCAGATAGTTGAAAAATTCCTGATAAGTACAACAACTTATTTTAGGGATCGAATTTGGTTTGTTAGTAGACAGGTCAGCAACATCATACAATTTACAACATTTTTCATATATTATATATTTAATCATATGATTGCAGACACCAAGAGCATCATGTGCCTTATTCAACAAAGTAGAAAAAAAAGAACATTTATTCACATCAAAATAGTTTAAAAGATACTGAATTAGTTTAATAAAAGAATTAGAAATCACATCAGATAACTGAAAGCTTTTCTGATATTTGAGAATCTATAAGGTGACCTATATAAAATTATTATTAAAATCTATGAATTTAGTTTGATTATTCATATTTTCTAATTCTAATGCTTGTGCATTAAAATCAATGTCTTGATTAGATAAATCTTCTTCATTAGTTGAAATTTCACTAAAAATTTCACTTACAACTTCTTCATCTGAAAAAATATTGGCAATTTCAATAGGTAATGAGAAACTAACTCTACTTCCAATACCAACTAGTTTTTTGCCTTTTTTTTTAGTTATAAAATTATAATTCTCAGAGCATGTAGATATTACAGAATACTATCGAAACTATCAATGCACATAGGTTCCTTCAAATTATCAATTTCTGAAAACTTCATTTTGAGAAGAATAATATTTGGATCAATAATAGTATTAGTTTTGCTTGTTGAAGGTTCAACAATATTATTATTTTTTTTTTTAAATATTAAGGTGAGTACTTGCAACCCAGGATTTTATTGATAGTACATTCAGCTAATGGTTG
>CAJVQA010012592.1:0-10022 GCA_910591915.1 Cetraspora pellucida
TTCGAGTTATCAAGTCCCATTGCGTAACTACAAAGGGCTTGCTGAAGCCCATAAACAACTTTCCTTTTTTGGAAATACGACATGAATATGAATCTGAATAAAATTTTTTGAGTTCAATAATATTTTTGCAAGTCCATTTATGTTTTCCACTAGAATTTGATCTTGAAAAGACATAGGCTCGATAAATTGGATTGCCTTTGACAATTACTAGTTCTCCATTTTCTAGAAAGGCAATAATACTATCATTATATGTTACAGTTCTTTCTTCTAAACCTTGAGCTCTCAATCTTTGTCTTATTTTAGTTGTGATGTCAATAATTTCTGTTAAAATAAACTTTATTAATATGGAATCTAATTAAACTTTATCGATATCTTAATTTTAACTAACCAAAATTGTTTTCATAATCATTAAAATCATTAGTGTCAACTCGTATTATTACATGTTTACAATCTGAGATTCCTGCTAACCTATAACCTTTAAATAGACTTTCGAAGTTAAAATCAGGGTTTTTACAAAAATTATCAGAGGTTAGAGCACATTCAAGATCATTAATGTTTAATGAACTGTCGTATTTTACAATAAGCTCTTCCATTGTAACGTTCCATACAACAATTGATTTATCTTCTTCACTTAAGGTCGCTATACATTCCATGTTTGGTGATACGAAATATTCATCTATTTTTTTTCCTCCGTGCGGAATGTCATGCGGAAAATCATCTATCAAAATCTCTGTTTCGGATTTTGATGTGCTCATTTTGGGTAAGTGCGAATAAAGTTAAGATAAAATTTGATACTATTTTATATTTGTATTGAAAAATTTTTACAGTTTACAAACCAATTATGAGGACAATTAAGCAAGTTTATTCAATGTTTATTCAATAACAGTAAATAAATTTATGGCTTAGAAAAATCAAGCACAAAGAACCCTTGTTTGTAATCATTATTCACGGAATGAAATTTAACAGCTGATCGTATGTGTGCATGTCACGCAATATTATAATTAGTACTGTACATAGAGTTAATGGTTTGGCATCCAATTTCAGATAAAATAAATGACGTATTACTTCAAAATATGCGATCCATAAATCCTATTTTCTTTTTAACATATAAGCATAAAAACGTGTGCGCTTATTTAATTCACTTAGTTGGAATTTTAAAAATAGAAGCAGAACTTTTAAACTATTTTCAAAAAAGGTAATTCTAAAACTCCATTGTAAATAATTAAAATTAGCGTTTAAGACATATAATTGAAACATATAGAATTTGGCTGTAATTATTAGTTATATCTTTACAATGATAATTATTGTGGTAACCGCGCATTTCATCAAGCTTGCCCTGCAAATATTTATGTGTATAAATATTTATGGTAATATTTATTTCAAGTCTTAAAAAAAAACCAAAAAAATTTACGTATAATGGAATCACAGTTGTGTTAGTTCTTATGTTTTGAAATCTTTCTAATAACAATCCTGGCATAAGTTTTAAAATTATCCGTTTATTTTATTTATCTTTTTATATCATAAGTCAAAATTTATTTTTATTCCACATATCAAGGATGTTACGACATAAATACTAATGCTAAAATAACAATTTTGATTAATATATCTTCATTATGTAAACATAATATTATTGCCAGCCTCAATCTATAGTTGTTAATCTATAAGTAGCTGCGCAATGTTGTCGCGCGAAACCAGGAATGGGAGAAAACTACGCAGACACCATTTCAGTCACCAGAAACCATATTCTTCATTGCAATCCTTCCTGGTATAAGAAAATGACTCTTTATAAAAGAAGTTGATAGTACTTGCAATCTGAATATTGGTTTGAATTTCAGTGACTGAGCCTAAAAACCTATTAATGAAGTCATCACTAAAGATGCTTGACGAATGACGAAACATTCGTCATTGACGAATGACGAAACCATTTCGTCAGGCAACTTCTAATTGACGAATTGACGATTGACGAAACCTGTGACGATTGACGAAACCTATGACGAATGATATATATCATATAATATAGAGTTAATCAGCAATAATACAGTAATGTTATCTGTTATGCGCTTTATTTTAATGAAATGAAAATACTCTAACATATCTGATTTGTTATGAAATTCTTTTTATATTATGTAGTATGTGTATAGTTTTAAATTTTTCTTGTAAAATTTAAAAATTCGCTAGCGAATTTATATTATGTATAATTTGAAAGTACTTTAACAGCATAAATAATGTAAAATTATAAATTTTTATGCTTAGCGACAAATATAATCATTATCATGCATCATTATTAATACTTGTAATACAATAGAATATGTAATTATGATGTAATTTTTTTGAAGTATAAATTGATGGCTAACTTGTCTATTCTCTTTGCAATAATCCTTGATATTACTGACGGGGAAATAATTGGTTGCACGTGATTAAACGGTCCCATGGGACCGCGAAAATGGGTAAATCGCTAATTAGTGGGATCGACATAACAATTAGTAATAAGGTTAGCAATGTGACGTAAAACAATAAGACTATATAAGAGTCTATTATGGTTTGATAGTTTATTAGTAATACTAATTTGTAGTATCGATGATGTAAGCACACATGATAATTGAATAAATAAGAGATTCAATCTTGCAATCGAATCTCAATTTCTATTGTTCTTAGATAAAAACTAAAAGAGCCTAACTTATAACATCGCAGTGCCTTTAGGGTTAGAAGGTTGGAATCATTGTTAAGTGAAGAGGCAAGGAGTAGTTGCTGGAAGGAACATAGAAAACTAGCGAGTGTGTAATCATTTGAACCAAGCCGTTTGGGCTGGAATTTAGAGATAAATATACGCTTTAATTAATCCCCATGATAATTACAAATATAAATGTTTTACATACGTACCTTCTGAAAAGTATATATGTCTGTTAAAAGCAATACAATTAATATTCTAGCAGTTAAAAATTGGGTCTGGTCTAATAATTTGTCATTATCTCTTATATCACAATTTCAATCTTGATTCAACATAAAAAATTTTTTTATTATTGGTAAACAGGTTTTATTTCAAATCAATATCTTTTTTTTGGAAATGTATAATACCATCATACAACAATTATTCAATTTTACGATTATAAAAAAATACTATAAATACCTTTAATGCGTACTGTAGTATACTTTTGTTATGAGAAAAAAAAACCAAAATTATCATCTTTTTTGGAAGCTGTGTAATGTCATCAAGCAAACAAGTATAAACAACAAATTTTCTGAACTATTCTAATTATGATCAAAAAAAAAATTTAAATACCTCAATTCGTAGTATTTTTGTTTTCTATCGCGTATCAAAAAAAAAAACAAAAAAAAATGTCATCAAACAAATGAAAATCCAAAGCACCTGAATGTTCATCATATACATTCGAAAGAGAGGAATCACCAAACTCTTTGGCTTCAGCTTCAGCATCAACTAGTACTTCTATTTCATCATCAGCTAATACTTCTGAATCAAATACATCAAATAGAATAAACTCTGGAGGACGAGTATTAGCACCTGTATGGGAATATTTTCACTGTGAAAAAACAAACTCATATGGACATTACTTAGCAAAGTGTTCTTTTTGTTCAACTAAATGGGCAAGAGGTGAATGGTTAAAGCTTGAAGCCTATCTTGCATTGCAGTGCCCTTATGTTGAAGATAATATTCGGCAGTCATATTTACTACATGTAGCTAGTCGTAATAATGAAGAAGAGTCACCTGAAAATTTAACTAAATCAAAAAAACTAAGATTAGATAAGCAGAATAATCTCTCAAAATTTTTTCCACCAAAATCTGAAGACTTATCTGAAGAACGGATAAATTCTATAAATATTTCATTATTAAATGCATTTATAGTCTGTGGTATTTTATTTTCTATAGTTGAAAATACATTTTTTATCAATTTACTTCAAAATTTATGTCTGGACTATCAATTACCATCACGGAAAGTTTTATCTAGGCGTTATTAGACCAAGAGTATGCTAAAGTTATAGTTAAGCATGAAACTATTTTTCATGAATCAAAAAATCTAACTTTGGGTAGCTATATTTAATATTTTAATTTATAATTATTTTATTTATTATTAATTATATTTTTATATATAGCACTAGATGGGTGAACTTCGCCTAATAGAAATTCTATATATAGTTTCATTATTTTAACACCTATGCACAACAAATTTTTATATTCATTACATGATTTTTCTGCAAATTCACATATAGCTGAATTTCTTGTAGAAAAAATTGATACAATTTTAGATGAAGTTAGATGTGATAGATTTACAGTAATTGTTACAGATAATGCAAGTAACATGAAACTTACACAGCAAACTATTCATGAAAAATATCCCAAAATTTTAAGCTTAAACTGTATTGCTCATTGTATCAACCTCGTGTCTAAAGATATTTTAAGTATGTATTAAAAATATTTGAATTATAATAATTAAATTATTAATATATAATTATTTTAGAACATAGTTTTGTCTCGCGCCTTATAAAAGGATGTAATGAAATTATAAAATACTTTAAAAAATCACATCAACTAAATGCATATTTGCAGTAAGCAATTCATGAATTAAATATTCCTGATAGTGGATTAAGAAAATTTATAGACACAAGGTAGACATCAGCATACAAATGCACTTTATCTGTTAGTCAACTTGAGCATGTATTTATTAAAGTAAGATATTTATTTTATAAATTAATATTTTTGTAATATTTTAAATTAATATGTAAATTTTATTTTATATAATATATAGGTTATGAATGAGAATCCGAACTTAATTACGAATCATACTGTTAAACAAATCTTGAAGTTACCTTATTTTTTTTCTGATCTTAAAATTTTAGTCAAAATTTTATCTCCAATTTGAACTGCTATTATGAACTTGGAGACCCAATCAACAACACTTGCAGATTGTTTTATACAATTCGTTGGTTTGGCAGCTGCTATTAAAAAAATTCTAAACTTACGAATTAATGAATTTAAAAATTATTGCAAGCAAGTTTTTAACAAAAGGTGGAATGATTTTAATACAGATATTTATTTGCTTGCATATTTTTTCCACTCAGGATATCATGGTATGCATATTATGAAGATTTTAATAAATAAATATATATAGTTAATAAATTTTTTATTTTATTAGGTACTGGTTTATGAGAAAGTCAATTTCAAGAAATTGCACAAATTGCAATTCAAATATGGAAAAATGAAGACTATGATGAATATGAATGTGCAAATCTTATTGTATATATGCGATTATTTTGAAAAAAAGAAGATGGATTTGACTTGCCTTATAGTTTTGAAACTGATAACCCTTTGTTATGGTGAATGACAAATTATGCTGGCTCCAAATCTATTGAAAAGCTTGCAATTAAAATTTTTTCAATTACATCACATTCTGCTGATTGTAAAAGAACATTTTCAGCATTAGGTTAGATTTATAAAAAACAATGATGCAAACTTTCTTTATTACAGCTTCAAGCTATGGCACTAGTTTGATCTTTTTATATTTCAAATATAAAAAAAGAACTTGCTTTTTTTGGCAAAAAAATATTGTTGAATAACTTACAAGTACAAGTTGCATCTGCAACTTTTTAGTTGAAGATAATGAAAGAATTATAGAAAATTTTGAAATAGAGGAAGTTGAATGTAATTTAGAAATTATTAAACATTTTGATATTAAAAACATAGTATGTTTAAATGATAAAGTATTTTGAGATGGTGAATCTGATAGTGATAATGAAGTATTTCAAGATTATAAAGATGAGTTTGATGAACTTGATTATGATGAGTTATCTGGTAACAAAATGGGGCAAGGTGTATTTGATTTTGACCCTACAGAATTGGCAGCGAATTTAGTAAGAGAATGGGATTATGAAAATAATGACTTAAATATAGATAATATAGATTCAACGAATACTATAAATAATATAGAGTCGAATACTATAGATAAAAATAATGCAAGTGATAATATTAGTAGAGATTCAAGTATTATAGAGAATAAAAATGAAGCATTAGAGTCTTTACCTATAGTACTTAGAAAAACATGCTGTCAAATCTTAAAAAGATAAATAGCACTAAAATTTAGTATACAAATTGCTTAGAAAAATGTGTAAAATTTAAAAAGATAATAAATAAAGCTTTGTATTATCTTTTTATAGAATAATTTTTCATATTTTGTGTTTCATTAGTAGTTTCATCAATCGTCGCCAGTTTCATTAATCATTGCCAGTTTCATCAATCGTCAACAGTTTCGTCAGGATCGTCATTTGACGATTCCATTCGTTAATTCAGAAATAGTTTCGTCAAGCATCTTTAGTCATCACTAGTAATGTGCAAATTTCAATTTTTTTCTCATTTCATGCGCATGATGCGCATGGGAATTATTCGGAATCTTTATGAGTTTTCGGAATATTCTGGAAGCTATTGAAAATTTCCGGCTCATATTATCTGTCAGCATTATATTGCTTTGCCAGCATTATAAAAATCATGTGTATGATTCTATAATTTCATGCGCATGTCATGTGCATTGCCCATTACTAGTTATTACTCAGTTCTGATGAATCTGACTCAAAATACTGGGGCCCTGCAAAAAACATTAAAAATCTACGAAACATATCTGTATTTAGAAATGATCGATGAATTCTTTTGATTAAGTCTTTGACGATTAGTGATTATCATTTTATCTGCCTAATAAAAAATTCAATGAAAAAAAATGAAAATTACAGATGTATGTGCCCATTTATGTTTTTTTTTAAAAAATATTGAATCATCAATAAGTACACAAACCAATCAATTCCAAGATTTTGCGTACAGAGGCATTTGTTCCTGGTATCTACCTTTTAAAGTATTGTTCGGGATGCTACACAAAGTCATGATAACAGATTACCCAATCATATGCTGAGAATTATACACGCATATTTGAGTTGCCTGTAAACCATAGTATCCTAGCTATGGCGAAAACAAGGTGTCTGGTTATGTAATTGCCTAAGCATCTGGTCTGATATCTACAAAATCAAAACAATCGAAGACAACAGAAAAAAACCTTATTTTTAGGGTAGGAAATCATATAATATAGTAAAATTTTGCAAGAAATTTTTTAATTAGAGCGCAGAAGGTGATTTAATAAGCAAAATTTTAAGCTATTTGCAATTGTTGAAAAACTTTATTGTTTTCATAAAATTTCACGTTACACCAGATCCTGGATTCTGATTGGTGGGTGATCATTTAGAGCATCAGAAATCACATGACCTGACACTTCATTTTCACCATGGCTAGGGTACTTTGTAATCCATATACTATGTACTTCATACTCTGTTCCTGGTATAGTTGTTGGTCAAAATTATTAGTACAAAATGAATCCTAAGCCAAAAATGCCGAAATTATGTGATTTCTGAAAAAGAAATCCTATCAATAGAAGGTAAAGCTCGCCTTTGAAGCTTTGATAATCATGAAAAAATAAGAAAAACTAAACTATTATAGTAAACAAAAACATTTACCAGGAACGAAGTGATGAAATCATGAAGCATATGTGCAATAAGTGGCACCCGTCCGCAAAATCTTAAGTTTGATTGATCCGCATGGCTTATTCATCAAATTTTGGTTATTAGGTATGCACGTTCATTCGGATATGATATGTAATAACAGATCATAATTTGAATACAAACTAATACAAACGTAAGCGATGTCATAGTTGTGATAACTAACAATATTAAAAACAAGAATTTTAAACACAAAAATTTGTAACACAGTGCAAATTAATTTGCATATTTACCTGATATTTGATATTTTTTGTTTTTTTCATACAATTTATTATGCATATATTTATGTATTATGGATTAATTAAAACAGTATTCATAAATAAGACAAAATTTTTAATTAAATTAACTGAGAAGTTACCTAATTATATATTAATAACAATCAAAAATTTTAAACTATTTATATAGTTATCAATCATTTACTCTTAAATCCTTTAGAATTAAAATTTATTAAAACTTCCTATTCTATACATCTTACATAAGTGCTATTACTTATACTCATCTACTTGCATCTATATTAATATATTAACTTTCATCTTTACTGAATAACTTATTCATCTGATTTGTTATTATATAATTTTGTAAATTATTTATTACAACATATTTTTAATATTATTATATTTAATATTACTTTTTATATTATAATTAACTTATATTATCAAATTAAACAATTACATTATATGTCTATTCATAGTATATTAGACTTATTTTTAGTTTTTTCAATTCTATTAGCCTTAGTATCAAATAAAATATTTTTATAATCATAAACTTATTATTTAAAAAATATTATTATTAAAATATAAAGTACTTAATGTCTATTTGTATA
Organism: Cetraspora pellucida; assembly: GCA_910591915.1. Taxonomy (NCBI): domain Eukaryota; kingdom Fungi; phylum Glomeromycota; class Glomeromycetes; order Diversisporales; family Gigasporaceae; genus Cetraspora; species Cetraspora pellucida. The sequence continues at coordinate 8,372 of CAJVQA010012592.1, forward strand.
TGTACAAATAACAGATTTTAATTAACTAGATCAAGTATAATATAAAAAATTAAAATAATTAATAATTAATATTTATTCAACATTTCATATGATAATGTGAATTTTTTTGGTATAATATTTTTTGTATAAAATTATATAATTAGTTTTGCAAAACATTATAGAAAAAACTTCATATAATCATATTAACTATCCAATAATATTATTATTGAATATACATATAATAAATAATAGGCTTTTTTTTATTAGAGTTAATTTTACTCATATGATACTATGCAACACATAAAGTTACTTAACACTGACAAAAAATAATTGCCTATTATTTTTTGTCATCTGTTTAATAATATATACTTATTGTTTAGATTAAATATAATATAAAACAAAAATCTTTCAGATTTTGAATAATCTTCATTTTTTTAATTATTTATAAAAATATTTATTTCTTAATTGTAGTACAGATAAATTTATCTGTTTTAATTTTTTAAAATTAATTTTTATAATAAAAATTTAACAATTAATTTTTAACAATATATTTTAAATAAAAAATATTTTTAATACCCTATTTTATAAACTTTATTAAGAAATTTTTTTTAACTTTATTAAAAAATTTTTAAATTAATTAAAATTTAAAAATTGTATAATATTAGGATTTAATATTAAAATATTTTTTAGGTTGTCTTAAATTTTATTTGTTTCTAAAGTTAAAAAAAATTTTATTCTTAAGACAAGTATTAATTTTTATCTATAAATTACTAAACTTGTAATAATTAAAATTGTAACTTTGATATAAACTAAAAAATTGTATTAAATACTATAGGTTTAAAATTAATATTTAAAAAATTTATTATAGTATTAAGAGCAAAATAGATACCAGAATTGCTTTAATCTAGTATCACTCTAATCTATATTCTCTTACAACAAGAATGTCCCTTAAACAAACTAACTATTGTGCATTAATTATATCTCAAAAACTTGAAAGCCAAACTACTTAACTGAAACAATGCTATAACAATATAAAATTAGAAACTATAGTTGTTTATTAGTATAAATCTGCCAAGTTGAACTAGTTGTTTGTATTATAAAAAACTATTTAAAATTCTGATCATAATGATAGATTTGAAACAATTAAGTTTGGTAAAAAATGTTTGATCTTAGGTCTCCGTACTGTCTATTTTGTAAGATGCTATTTTTGTATAAAAATACATCGTTTTTTAAAAAAATAATTAGTTAGTTAGAAAGAATATTTAGTAGTAGTCATAGTAATAATATTAAAACTAAAATAATAATAAACCAAGATCTTGCACTCACAGCTTAGTCTTGCCAAATTATTTTATCTCTTTTATAGTGTAATATTTCATGATATTTTGTATTTTTATATGTTATATTTTCTTAACTATTATATACTATGTACCAAAATTCCTCTAACAATAGATGAATTAAAATTTTTTTTTGTTAAATTTTTTTTTAAAATTATATATTTTTAATTTATAATTTAATTTTTTTTCTTATAATCCAAAAATAAATACTACTAAAAGTAATCTTTATTTTTAAATATTATTATATCAAATCAAAAAAACAACTCTTTCCGATGATCCTCTGCACCAATTTTTTCACATATACCGACCTACGAAAATTATATAGTTAGCATGTTTAT
>CAJVQA010012593.1:0-10022 GCA_910591915.1 Cetraspora pellucida
TATGTAAAATTTTGTGTAATTACATTTTAATTCAAATGTATCAAGTTGGTGTATCACGCTTAATGAGATGACCAATATAAATGAATTAACTAAGAATTAAGAAAAAAGATTTTCAGATCTAGTAATATTAAAGAAATTCGAAATTTTAGACCTTAATAATTAGTTTGTATAAGGTGATTTAATTGATATGTATATGTTATATATAATAAGCAATTCAAGCAACAATTTTAAAATGATGATTACTTAAAATAAAAGATTTAAATAATAATCTTTTCTTTAATATATGACCAAGTATGAAATTTAGAAGAATTAATAGCATTAAAAATATTGATAAATTCTTCGCCCATTTTAGTACCTGGAGTATAGACGGACGTTGTCCCGTCAAAATTACAGGGACACAGACGCTCCGGAACAATGTCCCATGTTCGTGATGGTGTCTCGTATCATATGGTTTATCGAACAACGTGGTTGGCTAACAAAGGACAAAAAAATTTTCCCGGGTATAAATCAAAATTTGGCATTCTAAATTGCTGCAGGGTATAACATGTTGGGGGAATACGGTACTGGTACATTCTCGTGACCAAAAATGATATAAAATTTTGATTATAGGCTATCTATTTATTTAGACAAAAAAATTTTGATTGATGACTATTTTTGGTACATAATAAAGTTACAGTAAATTTGCATACGTAATACAAGACCAAAATCGAAATATTGTAATAAAGAAATTACTTATTGGTCTAAATTTGGTGATTGTAAGTATAATACGTATATATTAATTAATATATATTACGTAAAGCCAAATTCTTTTTTATAATCAAAACTTTTCTTATATTATCGTTATAGGAATGATTGAGCAATTGCCATTGATGCATTTAAATTTAGTTATGAGGTGCGATTAAAATCATTATTCAAAATCATAATTAAATGAAGACTTGCTTTGCAATATCTATTTTTAAGTGAATAATCAATTAAATTTAGAAAGTCTTAATTAATGAGGGTGAGTAGGTAAGTACGAACGCATATGTAGGTAAGTATGTACGTGGTCCTGTCTTTAGTGTTAGCTATTAGTATGTCGATTATGTATGCTATTATAGCAGTACGAATATAATAACTGGAGATGCGGTAAAATCGTAAAACCGTTACAGCATATGCTATGCTAGAAAGTTTTTAAATTTATGGAAAGACAAGTCATAATTTTGGCCGGAACACACCACTCCTGAAGCTGACTAATGGCAGCATAATAGGGGGTGTACCTTGGCACCATACTTACTTGTGATAGTCATACAAACAAGACAATCAATCAGGGAATAGGATTTCATTTACTGTACCTGGGATAAACTCGACGCGTGCAAAGCGAAGAAAAGCTGCATTGTCAAGTTGTGATACTAAATAAAACGACGGGAACAAAAAATTTTCTTTTTACAGTATAATCTGATCCTAGAATTTTTCATATGTAACTGCAAAATATATGTGCATTTATGCTTGGCGCCAATGTTTGTTTAGGAGATAATGTAGAAGTTTACAAATTTATATTTAGACAACAAATCAAAATTTCAATTTGTAAACTCTGGTTGGATATCTAAGGGGACGACAATTTTGGATCTCTACTTTTTATATACTGTTTAGGATTGTTGTCATGAAAACTTGTCAACTAAAGATGTAAAGGAGAGAACTGACGGATAATAACGAACTAATTATTATAATTAATGATTATAATTGATTATTATTATTATTATTATTATTATTATTATTATGAATCGAAAAAACGTCACGCTTTAATGTCAAGTCATATTTTTTGTAAATGGCATCTTTTTTTTTAATATATTAACAATATGTAAATATAAGTTATCATCTATCACTATCGCTGTGCACTTTTATTTCTTTTAATAATATATATTACATCTTTGTCGTGAAAATTAAAAGAGTGATAAAATAATAAAGGTATAAACCATTCTGTTCATAATAAATTATTATTATTAGACTATCGATATAAGCTTTTATTATAAAAATTGCACCAGGCATTTCTCTGAATGATCAATCTTTTGTTTTTTTTTTGGTTGTTTTTGTTTGTATAAAAAAATAATGTCTTTTAATAACTATTATATATATGTGTATTGTTGTGTGGAAATTCCAGGCTCCACCTTTACAGACGTAAGTTCTTCATTATTTGTTAAAATATTTACATTTTTCTCTTTCCGGGCAAACATTCTCGTTATACCACCTCCTAATATTGTTATAGCACACAGTGCAAGAATCGATGAAGCTGCGGTTGGACCAACTACTAGTGGCATTTGGAATTGCGTTCCTGGAAGAGGAAGAGGAGGAGTTGAACCTTGTGTTGAATTACTTGTGTCTGATGATGAGTCACGTCTATAAAGAGCGTTTGATAGTATGTCTTCTATTACATTTTGATTTATTTGTGATGCTTTAGATTTTTAAAATTAAAAACATGTTAGAAACTTGAAAGTTTATAAAATTAATTGTAAAGATAATAAATAAATACTCACCAGAAGTAATACCAAACACTGTTGTATACAAAAGAATGATTATAAAAACCATAAATCCTCTATGAATCATCTTTGCTAATAAAAACAAATATATTAAATACAGAATGGTTAAAACTGGCTAGCAGTCGATAGTGAGGAAAAAAAAAAAGAAAGTGTTTAAGTGCACTTTAATAGAAAAAATCCAGTTCTATCTATTTATTATTTTACACAATTAGATCTTTCAAATTATTTGGTACAACAAAAGTTGTCGCTCAATAATAAGATCTATTAATGTTTCAGAGTATCAGAGTATCAGAGCATCAGAGCATTGTGCTTTTGTTTTGAATGCAATGCGAATGTTGTGGAATATCCGCAACCAATTTTTGGATTTCTTTTTTCGCAATATTTAGAAATTTTTGTTCTTTAATTGGTTTTCCAAATCTCATGATCTTTGGATCCTTAGCAACTTTATTATAAAGTTGAACTATAAATTTCTTGGATACTTAATTAAACTTCCGTACTTGGCATACAATTAATTAATGTCCTTATATGCATTATTGTTTTCTGCTCATGATAAATTCTCGGCTAATAAAAAAGCCATGTATTTAAAGTAATGCTTTTTTTTTTTTTTAGCCGTCAGTTTCATATAATGCATGACAAAAAAAAAAATATATATATATATTATCATGCGTCTTCCTTTGTTACATCTTTATTGTGATAATGTTTTCCAGTTGCAAATAATATTACGACTATGTATTAAGGGTTGCTTCAAATTACCTCTCACAAAGATAAACATATACAAAAAAAATACTCACTATTTAAAAATATAAAGCCCGATCGATCAAAATGCAAATATCCGGTGTTACTATCCAGCGTCGGAATATTGATATTGGTTAATGGAAAGGTTTGTGCACAAGCTAACTTGAACTTGAAATATATTAGTGATTCGAGAATAAAGAAATCTCAAAAGTTGAGTAATTACGAAAGAATAAAGTTATAATATATCAAGAAATAAATAAATTCAATATTATATTATGTGTATATATAGATTAGAAGTGTTATTTTGCTATCTTTTATGTTATTTAGAAGCAAGGTAAATTGCACCTTTATCAAAGTCAAAGTCAAACACGTTTTATATACAATTGAAGATGAGGGTTTTTCTATAATTTTTTATAGCTATTTTAATTGTTTCAATTATTATTTAATAACCAGCGATCTTAGTACGAAATTGAGGAAATCTTATGATCGATGTTTTCATTAGAATCACATGATATGCAAAGAAATAACCCCATCTCTATTGAGGTTTCGATGAGTATTTTCTTTAATATTCATACTAAATTATGCCACTTTAACGTTAATTGTCATATTCGTATACAATTGGTAAATGCAAATCCTTGCTATACCCAAAACATTAAAGACAATCATACCACGATAAATTGAATATGAGTATCGCTAAAAGAAACCCCGAAATTTTAATATAAGTCATATTTAAATTTTCGGGTTTTCTTTTAACGACACTCATATGTTAATAAAAACCCGTAATAAATTAGAAATTTGAAAATCAAAAACCTGACCTGATTTCGATAGTTCGAATAAAATAGTATTGTTACATTGACCGTAGTTCTTTTACTAAACTTGAAATTTCGATTTTCATTGGTTTCTTATGCCGGACATTGCATAGAACTGTATTTATTTGGGATTTGAGCGGAGCAAATTTAGGGTTACTTTTTTGATGCAGCTAGGGTGAACGGGTTATATGGATGTCAAAAATATAATTTATGTAGTATGTAAATCATATATTGAATTAACTCCGCTTTAGACGACCCCAATCTTAACTGTCAAAGGGGGGTGCCACTAAATACTAATTAGGTCTAAATGTTTCTTTCAAAAGTTTCATATTAAATAAGAAATGAAAATAAATGCGAAAATCGTCTATATTTCGTTGATCTTTGTCAAACTGTTTAGCAATGTACTAAACAAATCAGGGGTATCCAATTGAGAACGATGTACTTATTTTTTTCAACTGTTAAGTATATTCATACATATACGTATAATGTTAAAAAAAAAAAGAATATATACAAATTAAGACTTTTTAAATCAAAGTTATTGTTCCCATAACCCATCTTTATCATAATGCTAAAAAAAGGACAAAACTAATAGCACTTGCCATAATCATAATCGTTAAGAGAGTTATTTATAAAAATTATGTAAGTTTTATAAGTCTATGGCTATATTAATCATACGTACGATATGTTTTACTATCAAAATTTCGTTTGTCTGTCCGAATCTATAAAACAATATTTTAGGACATAGTTATTGTTTGAATCGGATCGGATGAAGTTTTTAAAGCATATGCGCCGATTTGTTTGATGAAGATTAATTAAGTATATAGAATATCACATGTTGGAAGTAGCATTTAATTAAAAATTTTACTTCCGTATTCACCTTTATTCATTATTCAACGATTAACCCGATCGTTCGCTACCCAAATGGAAGCAGTGATTTTATTTTACAGTTCAGCATAATTATATCATCTATTTTATCTCTTATAGGGGAGTAAAAAGCTCTTTGGGTAAGTATTTCGTTTATTAATTACGTATTTTTCACGCCACTTGATAGTGAAAGTCAAATTGGTCGAGATGCAAATCTGGATCCTATCCAAAATTGTCCAAATCTGGACTTATTCATGTGCCAAACAAATTATGTCCATCACATTGGTAGGAAAATGTGCACTTATACGTAGCAGTAATGAGATATTAGAGCTGTTAAAAAGCTTGTTGAACTTTATCCTTGAATCGACTTCACTCGATCATTTTGAGACCAATTCCGAGCTTATCCTAAATAAATTCCAAATGTAGAGAGTGCCATTCCTGCACGTCATTTGTTCCAATTTGTTGATTGAGGAATTGGAAAAACATTCACGTAATACGTAAATACATATCTGTTATCGTTAGTAAATCATATGAACGAGCTTAACTCAAGATCAGTCCGATCAATGTCCCTACTTATGGAGCACGGACGTACTTTTACTGCTGTTTTCATAAATTTACCGACTGAATAATTTTCCGATTGATAAGTTTTGCGGAGTGATCATTGCTATTACCGAAGTCACAAACTTATCTAATCGGCAAATATTCGGTCAGTCAACTTTTTTTGCCAAATGTTCTAAAATTTATGAAAACAGTTGTAATCAGCCTAGACATGATTCATATTTTTAATTAGTCATGATATTATGTTTGTATGACACGTTTGTGGGTTGACTATATTTTCAAAGAAAGTTTTTTAACTAATAAACAAACGTTTCAAACATTATCCATAGCTTTAAAATATATAGTATCAGATTTAAATGTGCAAAAGAACCTTGTCAGACTTCATTTAGAAGACAAGATACACTACTTTTTATTGGACTCTACAGTCAGCCAATTAATCCAAAGGTGAGTCATATGTACCAAACCGGAAATGGTTAAATTTTATTAAAATTCTAAATCTATTGGAATTGCGAATGCGATTCTGCAAGAATAACTAGTAGTGGATTTCCAAATTAACAAAAATATTGAGATTTTTCAATTAGCTTTTTTATTATATATCATTATAAATCGGAAAAAAATTGAAATAAGGTTTCTTAAATTTAAATCTTGAAACTCCTTATCGTTATTGCAAGGTTTTAGACGATCTCAGTGCTATTATTGGTGAAATATTCGAATTCGAATTTTATACGTACTTAGGTTTAGCTCTTATGTGTCTGCTAGATCAAATATGCACCAATTAGATCTTAAAAATGATCAAATATTAAGGTTAGGATAAAATATTATGTTTAAAGCATACCGTATATATACTAAAATTTTACAATGAATTTTTTATTGGAGAGCAGAAAGTGGGTTTATACGTAGTCGAATTTTTAAGTTATCTGTTGAAATAATTTGATTGGTGCATATTTGTCGATCTCATCAGGGTAGCAAGCAGGGTTTGTCGATCGTGAATACGTCCATCAGTTATGTCGAGTTTAATGGAAATTTACAGTATAATGTGGTTATGTTAATTTCACTATTTCAATTCTTTCGTGATCGTGTGAACAACTTCCGCATACCTATGTGGAATCGGGAAATTCTTATTAGTAAAAATTGAAGATCCGACTAGAGCTGGATTTGAAATTCTGGAAATCTGGGAAATTTCGTGAATTGTTCGAATTCACACCTTTTTTGAAAACAGCTAGCTATAATAATTTTCGAATTGACCCTAGCGCTAGCTGCCGCACCAATTTTGTCATGGCAGATTTTAGATTTGGGTTGGTTAACGGCCGTGATCTACAAATTTTGACCCCCCTGGAACTTTTTAATTTTTTCATTCAAAAAATAGAAAATTTTTTAAAAAGAAATAAGTCCGTACAATGGTAAAATTAGCCCGGAAACATTTTTCACTTAACGGGCGGCTGTCTAACCTTTTTTTAGCTAGGGTCAATTCGAAAGTACGATTTCCATATACTCTAGAGGATGAACCGGTTGCGGCAAATTCAAAATACTGATCAATACATGTGCCGTATTACCTCGACATAACGGACCGGGTAAAATCGCCACCCAAAAAAGGTTCGAAAATCATGTGATATTGTCGATTCATCATGATTATACATGCTGGCAAAACTAAAAATTTCAAAATCCCACCCAAATCCCAAATATAATAAAATTGTCCCAAATCCCAAAGCCCAAATCCCATCCCAAATAGAATAAAATTCGTCACAAATCCCAATCCCAAATCCCAATAGTTTTGCCAGCAAGTATAATCATTACGACAGTTACGCAAATCCTACCTAAAATAGGGGAGGTAAATTCAATATAAGGATCTACATACTGCATAATTGTGTTCTTGATATCTATATAAAACACATACCCTACATGCATCAAAACAGTAACTTTTTTAATTACCCCGCTTTAGCGATCCCCTTAAAATAGTAACCAACCCTAATTAAGTATAGATCTGCATCAAGAAAGTTATCCTTTCATAAATATTAACACAATTGATTTAGTAATTTTTTTCTTCGATTCTTCAAAATGAAACGCGATCGTTAACAATATACGCACTATTATAAAAATAGACGTTTATTGCCGTAACTATAGATATGATATCCGAATTTTTTCGCATACAGTATAGCATAAGTAATACACATAATCAGTTATATGCAAACATTGTGCAAGGAATAATTTTTGTTAGAATGCAAAAGACAGTTTCATAATCAAAAATTTGATACTTTCATTATTTGATCTAGAATATTCTAAATTTTTTTTTTGCATACTGTACCGTACACTAAGCCGTAAACAAATTTCCACTAATAATAAACGAAAAAGAATGAAAACCGAAATATAATATAAAAACTAATCAAGAAAATGCAACTGCACCAGAAAACCTTGTAGATTTTATTTTTTAATGCTCTTCTGGAAGATTATAACTCTGATTATTTATTTGTGTAAAAGGTTTTTATAAGTCTGAATCCAGGACGCAGCAACAAAAAATTATTGAAGAAAACGTAATGAACCCAAATAGTAACATATTGATTGTATTGATAAAATTTTTGAGCCATTTCATAAATTGGAAGATTATAATCATTTTAAAGGCAATGGAATATTCCAATACTTAGAAAAACTATAATAATAATACTTACTGGCTGTAATAAATTTTTGTTTGTATTTTTTGTTAAGTTACATGAATGTTTAGTGCTCATATATTTGTCACGTGATATTCGAACCACCGCGTCTACGGGCTAGGGTGGGGAATGGGCCGGGCCGGGCTTGGGCCCAATTTGGGCCTACATTTTTAAGCCCATTAATATTTGGGCCGGGCCTGGGCCTGGCCCGCTAAAATACTGGGCCGGGCTTGGGCTTTGTAAATAGGCCCATACAGACCCAATGGGCTTAAAAGATTCTTAAAGCTTGATTAAAGTTAAAATTACTTTTTTGATGCAATTAGTATTATTATATATAGAAAGATATCAAGAATACAATTTACTCAATATGTAGATCAACATATGAATCTGTCCCGCTTTAAGGAACTTCTATTTATAACAAGGATACTATAAAGACCCCTTTAATAATAGACCCATTGTGTATTATATCCGGCAAATAAAATACATATGCAACTTAAATTCTTATAAACACTACCATGTACAGTACTATACCCGGGGTCTATTATATGGTTTTAAACTTGGTAAAGTGTAATAGACCCGGGTCTCGTATGGAACATTTAAAATATCTCCCAGTACGTATCACCCATAAAAAAAATATAACTTCACTGCACACAATCATTAATGACGATGATAAAGCAAAATGTAGATAATATAATAGGCAATCATGTAAAAATGACCGGTTCTGTTATTTTTTAGTTAGCTAATCAATTATACGGCATTGAGTGTGCTTTAAGTATAATATTTTAATGTGCATTTTATAAATATTGCTAGCGATGAATTCAAAAACCTCAACAGTCAGATTACTGCAATTCAATTTATTTACAATAATTAAGGTAGAGAATGGACCAAAAAGCTATTTTGAAAACCTAATAACAGGTTTTTTCCTTGATGATCTATATATATAAGTAATTACTCTAAGTTTTAAAAATGTTATTTTTTTTAAAACCTTCAAATCTATATGGACTGTTATTATCAATATTACGAATACACTTTCAAACTTTAATAAAAAATGAATAACCTCTTTTGATTTATGAAGTTATTTAAGTGCAACAAATTGAACAATTTACCAACTTCAATATCAAATCTTACTTTTCTATTATTACTAAAAAGTTTAATTATCAGGTTATTTGTTATAAGAAATATATATAAAAACAATTAGTTATCTGATATTCTGATTCATTTTGACTATTTCAAAGCATTATAAATTAAGAAAAAATTTTTATAAAATATTAAATTTAAAAAAATATATTAAATATATATCTTCAAAGTGATCACAAAATTCTTATATCTTTCTGAACTTTTCTTTATGCTTTTATTGACAAAAACAGACATTCAACCCAAACTCAATGAAGAATCTTCAATTACAAAGCAATAAACAAAGAGCAATGAGAAATTTTTGCTAATCAAGTTACTCATAATCTCAATACAAATAAAACTTCTATCTCAATCCAAACTTCAGAATCATTAGAAACTACATGATACAAAATTCAAACTAGTATTATTAATGCAATTACTAAATGTATTCTTAACAAAAAATCTATTATTCATAATTTTCAATACTCATTTTCTGCTAAATCTACTTTACTTTATCAAAGTCTCAAAAAACTAAACAGTATTATTAAACAAGTAAAATCTTTTTAAGCCAATACAATACCAATACCTATACATCTTAATTCTTTAATCTTATATCTTAATTCAATCTATCAACTTAACATAGATCTTATATTTAATCTTTATGAACTTATCCTTTAGATTGTAGTAGAACACAGGCAAATTTGTCTATGTTTTTGCACTTTTTTAGCTCTGATCTACTTTTTTAAAAAACTAAAATATTTAAATAAAATTTGGTATAATAATAT
>CAJVQA010012594.1:0-10021 GCA_910591915.1 Cetraspora pellucida
TAGAAATCTTTAATGTAATTGCTTTTATTACTTAATAAAGTTTCTACTTTGGCATAACAAAAAAAAAAAAAAAAAAATTATATATATTAATAATCTTATTAAAATATAATAACTTAAATTTTTATATATTAACTTATAATCTGATAAATATATTTAATTTTGTCTATTTATATAATATATTAATAAAAAAAATTAAATTATTTTTGATTAAATATTTTTTTAGAAAGTTTAAAGTTGGTTTATTTTTTTAAAAAAATTAAAGAATCAAACTTTTTTAGTTTATTTATTAATTAGCTAATTAAAATTAAACATTTTTTGTACTATTATATAAATGTTTTAGTATAATCTTGATATATAAACTTGCAAAATTTTAAATAAAATTATTATATAAAAAAAAGGTATAATAAAAAAAATTATTTATTTAAATTGTTTATTATATAAAAAAATTAATAATTTATATAGTAATATTAATAATCCTTATTATATAAAAATTAGATATTATGCAAGGCCTTACCTTAATGCCAAAAAAAAAAAATTAGATATTATAATTTTTTTTAAAATTTAAAAATTTGAATAATATATATATATATAATAAGAAAAATATTTTTTGTAATTTATATAATAGTGCATCTCTCTAATTAGCCAATCAGATCTTGAGATTTGTTATTTTTTAACTTAATATAATATAAGTATAATATAATATAATAAGTTTGTATTTTAATTAGCTAATAAAAGAAAATGCATTGCTATGCAAATGTATGAAAAAACTAAATTCTAAAAATAAACTTTTAAATCTATATTTTATATTTATAATATTTAAAAATATATTAATTATAAATTATATAAACTTGTTATATAAATATATTTTATATAAAAAATTATCATATTTATTATATTTATCAGATTTTATTTATAATTTTAGCTAATAAAATTTTTTTAAAAATTTAAAAAATTATATATAAAATAATATTAAAAATATTTTTACTTAATAGATAAAATGTAATTTAAATAATTAAAAAAAATTTATTTTATATATAAAATAATATTAAAATATTTTTACTTAATAAATAAAATATAATTTAAATAATAAAAAAAATATTATCTATTTTTATTTAATAAATAAAATGTAATTTAAATAATAAAAAAAGTATTATCTATTTTTATTTAATAAATAAAATGTAATTTAAATAATAAAAAAAGTATTATCTAATAATTAAATTTTAAAAATTTTTTATAAATTTGCAAATTGATAAAAAAAATTTATAATTAATATATAATAAAATTATTTTTATAATTTAATATTATAGTATAGATAATTATAAGAGTATATTTTAAAATAATATTTATAAGTATATTTTAAAATAATATTTATTAGATTTAATATTATTATATAACTTTTTAAATTATTTTATAATATATAATAATTATTATAAAATGCACCTATAGTGTTTTGCACCTATTATATATTTTTATTATATTTTTTAAAATTTCTTAAGTTTTTATAAGTTTTGTTATAGAAATTTTTAACTTAAATTTTTCATATTAGGATAGTTTTTAAGTTAGTATTAGGGTTTGAAAAGAGTTTAAGAAGGGTTTTTGAAGATATATACCATTTTTACTTAGAACATCTTGTACTAATTAATTAGTCAGTTTTTGAGATAATGTATATATAAATGTAAAACATCATAAGTGCATTTTAGTAAAATTTATATATAATATATTAGAAGTGACAATATTATTTATATAATTTAATGTAAAAAACATTGATTTTGCTAATTTTATATTAATATTTTATTTTAATTTAATAATATTTTATATTATTTAAATAATAGATTATATTTTTTAATATATATTAACATTTGTACTAACATTAATATTAAAAGTTTATACTCACATTAATATTAACATTCGTACTAATGTTCATACTAATATTAATATTAATGTTTATACTAGGGTTTTGCAAGTGTCAGGCACAGGCATTACTAAAACATAGTGCTAGGCACAGGCACTACTAAAACATAGTGCCAGGCACAGGCCTAAGCACTATTTTTAATAGTATGTGCTCAGCACTTGCAGAACCTTAGTTTATACTAATATTTGTACTAACATTTGTATACTAATATTGGCATTAATATTAATATGAACCTTAATACCAACGTTAGTATGAACCTTAATACCAACATTAGTACAAACCTTAATACCAATGTTAATGTCATATCTGAAGTAGCAATTTATCTAAAGTAGCCACTTTATATATCTAAAGTGGCATCCTGACTAAAATTAAAATCTAATGCATGCATGGAGATCTAATTTCAGGAGCTCAATTTTAGCCAGGCACTACTTTAAATAAGTCACTACTTCAGATGCAACATTAATATGAACATTAATCTAATAATTGTACTAATGTTAGCATTAAGGTTCATACTAACGTTGGTATTAAGGTTCGTACTAACGTTGGTATTAAGGTTCGTACTAACATTGGTATCAAGGTATTAAGATTCATACTAACGTTGGTATCAAGGTATTAAGGTTCGTACTAATGTTGGTATTAAGGTTCGTACTAACATTGGTATCAAGATATTAAGGTTTATACTAACATTGGTATCAAGGTATTAAGGTTCGTACTAACGTTGGTATTAAGGTTCATATTAACATTGGTATCAAGGTATTAAGGTTCGTACTAACGTTGGTATCAAGGTATTAAGGTTCGTACTAACATTGGTATTAAGGTTCATACTAACATTGGTATTAAGGTTCGTACTAACATTGGTATTAAGGTTTGTACTAACATTGGTATTAAGGTTCATACTAACATTGGTATTAACGTTCGTACTAACGTTGGTATTAAGGTTTGTACTAACATTGGTATCAAGGTATTAAGGTTCGTACTAACATTGGTATTAATGTTCATACTAACGTTGGTATTAAGGGCATTAAGGTTTATGATAATATTGGTACTAAGGTTTGTATTAACGTTAGTATTAAGGTTTATACTAACATTGATATTAAGGGTATTAAGGTTTGTGTTAACATTCGTATTAATATTGGTATTAAAGTTCGTACTAACGTTGATATTAAGGTTTGTACTAACGTTAGTACTAAGTGTACTAACATTGGTATTAAGATTCGTACTAACATTGGTATTGAGGTATTAAGGTTCGTATTAACATTAGTACTAAGGTTTGTATTAACGTTAGTATTAAGGTTTATACTAACGTTGGTATTAAGGGTATTAAGGTTCATGTTAATGTTCATATTAATATTGGTATTAAGGTTTGTACTAACGTTGGTATTAAGGTTCATACTAACATTGGTATTAAGGTTCGTACTAATATTGGCATTAAGGTTCGTACTAATGTTGGTATTGAGGTATTAAGGTTCATATTAACGTTGGTATTAAGGTTTGTATTAACGTTGGTATTAAGGGTATTAAGGTTTGTATTAACATTGGTATTAAGGGTATTAAGGTTCGTGTTAATGTTTGTATTAACATTGGTATTAAGGTTGGTATTAAGGTTGGTATTAAGGTTGGTATTAAGAGTACTAGCATTGGCATTAAGGTTCGTATTACTGTTGGTATTAAGGTTTGTATTAATGTTAGTATTAAGGGTACTAGCATTGTCATTAAGGTTCATACTAACGTTGGTATTAAGGTTCGTATTAACATTGGTATTAAGAATATTAAGGTTCATATTAACATTGGTATTAAGATTCATACTAACATTGGTATTAATGTTCATACTAATGTTGACATTAAGGTTCATACTAACATTAGTATTAATGTTCATACTAATGTTGGTATTAAGGTTCATATTAACATCTTAAGGTTAGTAATAACGTTTGTACCAATGTTAGTACTAACATTTATACAAACGTTATTACTAATATTGGTACCAATGTTAGTACTAATGTTGGTACCAATGTTTATATTAACTATTGGTACCAATGTTTATACTAACATTGATATTAATATGTGTTGGTACTATCATTGGTAATAACGGTAATAAAAATGTTCGTATTTAATATTATTTGAATATTAAGACCGGAAATATTTTATTTCTCTAGTGAAAATTACTAAACCTAATATCAAGAGTGCTTGGCCCTTTGAGTGTCTGGCCCTTTGAATCAAAAGTATGTTAATAAAATGCTAGTATGTATATGTTATAATATAATAATGAATATTTAAACAGTAGCTAATATTTATTGAAATTATACTATCAAAGTCATGACTTGAACTACTTCAAATCATAGTTTAAGCTATTTAAAGTTATGATTTAAACTATCTCAAATTATAGGTTTAACCTATTTTAAGTTATAGCTCAAGTTACAACTAAAGCTAAATACCAATAATTTTCAAACTATTATTAAAGTCTTGACTTAAATTATAGTTTAACTATCATCTAGAATTATAGTTTAACTATCATCTAGAATTATAACTTAACTATCATTTAGCTTAGTTTTAGTTTGGCTTCTTATAAATCTATAGCTAAAGCCAACTTTTAGTGAAGCTAATAACATCTCTATATAGAAAGCATTGATTTTGCTGATTTTATTTTGATCTTCTTTATTATAGAGATTGAAACCGGTTTTAATAATTCAGGTTTATCATGTGAATCTCGTGATATTTTAATAAATTCTAAAATATCAAAATTCATATAATAAACCTGAATGTTAATATGAATGTTAATATCAACATTAATATATAAATTTTAGTAAAGCAAATTTCATATAATTTCGTCTTATTGTCTAAAATATACACATGAATATTGCAGTCATTAAGCATATCGCAAACATTCTGGAGTAAGCAATCATTATGCCAACAGTAGACCAAAAGCTAACCATTTTCTTTTATATTCACTTCATATGCATCTACTACTATTACTAGAATTCATAGACACAATATCAAATGCTATTATAATACTGGTGCATATTCTTATTGTTAAGGCTGATAATTCAGGAAATATGTGCATTATCTTAACGAAAAGTAGATTTCTGGTGCTGTATCAAAGTAATGCGTAATAAATATGAATAGACCATTATTTCGATCAATAATAAAGCTATATGCAGCTATTTATTATCATATTAGTTGCGAATTAATTATGTAACTTATGTAAGTACATATGAATATAATACATTATAAAATTCCTATAGTTACTAATGCTAATTGAAAAAAACTGACTATATGTATAATTATATGCTTGCCAGCCAAATTCCAAACTATTATAGTTTGGGTTTGTCTGCACCCAAATCTTAAGCTCTAATATCTCAAAAACTTTACGTATTGATTATTTTTTATTAATAATCTTTATTTAAACTAATATATATTCTTATAGCTATATAATATAGTGATATAATATATTTACAAAATATTAAAATTATTTTGTTGATTTGAATTTTTATAAGTAAAAGCAATTTCGTTTTTTTAAGGTTTGGATTTGTTTATTTTTGCTAGCAAGCATATATAAATAAGATACCAAAATTTTAGATATCATTTTATTTTTTTTGACTTAAACCCAAAATAAATGAAATAACAATTTAAAAAAAAAATTTGAGGTTACCTACTTTCTCTATCATGGAAGCTGTTAATGATTACGACTCTAATACTATTGTAGATACTATTGATTCTATTATAGTTAACAATACGGATGATGATAATGAAAAAATACGAGAACTCACAGATATTCTAATAAATCATACTCAAACCTGTTCTAATACACAATCTCTATACATATTTGAAGAAAATGACAAGTATCGCAAATTTACTTTACCTCTTCAAACATATTATGCACGAATAAAGAAGGAAAAATCAACTAAAAAAATAAACTTTATAAAACCTCAAGGAACATATAAGAATAATGCATCAGGTGTCTGGACTGAACTATATGTTTGTTCTCGTGCTGGTGAAAAGCAAATACACTATGATCGTGTAGAAAGAGGAAACTCACAAAAAAGCATCAAGTACAAAAAAAGTCAAAGAAAGTTGGCTGTTGGTGTGAGATACGAATACATTATAAGCCATCTATTTTTTCTCATGACGTTGTAATAATCCATTATCAATATGTTCATAATGGACATACTCCCGGGAGCCGTGATAATATTCAGCATTTGAAAAAATCTGAAGAAATCATTGCTGAAATAAAAAAATTTGCATGTCAAGGATTGTCGCTTTCTGCTATCCGTCAACTAATGAAGGCACCAGAGGAACTAACAGAAAGGTATGTCTTGTTATTAAGTTGGAAATTTTTTTTCAAAACTAGAGTTTAATATTACGGTATTATATTTTTTTTGAATGAAACTTTTATATAAAAATAACTTTAAAAGTTAATACTATGCATAAATTAAATCTAGAAGTGATATACAAATAAATATAATTTCGTACGTATATGCATACTGTAAATCAATAACGATAACCAGCAAATATGTTTTAATTATGTAGAATTAAATTATATATTATAGATTTTAATTTTATAATTTTTTCTTTATAGACGACAAGTCTAAATAAGGACAATTAAATTGAAAAAGTTTCTTACTAATTAACCTTATTACATATTTAGATATTTTACTTCAAAAGAAGTTATCCCAAGTTGAGATGAGCTGCTCACTTATGAAGATATCTATAATATTTTATATAAGGAAATTCATACAAAATATCGTTATAACAATGTTGACACAATAAGCATGCTACATTGGGTTGAAATTTTGCAAAAAAACAGAAATAATTTAGAAAATTTAAATGACCCATTACTTTCATGTTTTCAGATGCATAATGATAACCAGAAATTTCTACTCAGGTTCTATACACCTTGGCAACTTAAATTATATCAAAAGTACCATGAGGTATTACAACAATTTAACAATTTAATAATTTATATATTTGAAGTTTCTTATTCTTGAACGTGCAAATTAATTTTTAGTTTTGCATAACATCGCGAATTTGATTTTTTTTAATATATGCTAACCTATTTATAATCATACTGTTTATGTCTAAAATTTCCGAATCTCCTTTGAATTTAAATTCTAAGAGTTTTGGAATTAATATAAATTATATTTATTTCAAAAGAATGTATTTGCATTAAATAATTATGAAACAACCTATAAATCAGTAAGTAAATAAATAAAATATTTGCAGATTTAAGTAAATCAAATAAAATATATTAAAATTTTTAAAATTTATTACAGGTTAAAAAATATAAAGAACCACAAATTAGTTCAAATAAATAAGCAAAAATTGAACTAAATAATTAAAGGTTTCAGAATTAATTATTCAATGTCGATTTCAGATAAATAAGTGACATATAAATCCTATTTTTTTTAAAAAAATACTGTATATTTGTGTTTACATAACTGATTACTAGGAGATATTTATCAAAAGATACAACAGAGACAGTACCTGATCTAAAGTGAATCCCTCTGTTGGATTCAATTGTAATGGTTATAATCCCTTACCAGTTTTAATATATGTGTAATATTAACAGTCTCTGAAGATGCTAAGTTAATCCCGGCTACACATTTAATTTTCTGTTTCAAAATCTTAAAACAGAAATATGATCTTTTAAACTTTCCTTATTTTCAAAATAAGTTAATTCTAAAACCTCTAATTGACATATTTTTGAATTCTTAAAAAAATTTAGATCACATTTTTATACAAAATTATAAATTTGACACAATTATAGATAGGTTGGTGGGTTATGCAAAAAAAAAAAATTAACTTACACTAACTTTTTAGATCATTCTCAAGCGTCTCCCTCAATGTGTTTACAAAACGATCTGACTGGCCAAAAAATGGATCATGATTATCACTTAGGTCATAAAAACCTGAAGTTGCAACTACCAATTTTTTTATAGAGCTGCTCGATTTAAAATCTGCATTTCGAATAATGAATTTTTAACAATTTATTTTTCGATTAACTGCAATAACCACTCAATTAATCATAATGCTTTAAGCAACATCTCGATCACTAGCTAATCACATTAAGGGAGCTGCTTGAGAACACTCTCAATTGACGTTTTAGAACTAAATAAAAAACTTTTTTTTTAGCTCATTCATATCGACTCCATCTATAATACAAATTTAAGTAAATACTACCTTTTTACAATTCTAATAAGGCACCTTTATAGTGGACGTGGAGTACCTTTGGCATAGTTAATTTCTGAATCTTGTAATAGTGAAACAATCAAAATATGGCTTCGTATGTTGAAGAAAAATGGATGGGAGGAGCCAAGAGCTGTAATGTTAGATAATGATGATGCAGAGATAAGTGCTATTCATAGTATATTTTCTCAATCAAAGATCTTTTTGTGTTGGTGGCATTTGAAGCATGCTTGGCACTGATAGATTTCTAAAAAAATGAAAAAAGAGAATCATGATAGTTTGTTTCATGATCTGAACCAGTTACTTAATATTGAAAATGAAAATCAGGTAGATGTCACTATTAGTAAATTCGAACAAAAATGGCAAAATATATTAGCAGTACAATACTTTTTTGAATATAAAAAAAAAAAAGGTAAATTAAATATTTTCTTATTCTTTATCTAAATTTATTATAACAAAATTTTAATTGCAGAAATGTGGATTAAATCTTATCATCATAACTATGTTCGTGGTACAAATACTAATAATTATATCGAAGCTTATCATAGAAAGATTAAACATATGTATCTTGTAATGCATCTTAATCGATGCATTGATTTTCCCATTAATGAGTTGGCTGTGAAAATTTTAAGAGACTATCGTGAAGAAACAATTCGATATGAGTTAAATATTGGAAAGATGGGCTTGCATAACAGAATTTCTCAAAAATTTGAAATCAATTCAATTAATATTGATGATGATTCAATTTTTCAGTTAAATGAATCTGTGTTTATTATTAAACTAACCCAAAGTGAATGTGATTATATAGTTGAACATTATAGTGATGATTTCGTCTGTAATTGTAAAGCATACCTAAAAAATCCTACTTCTTGTAAATACATATTTGCTGTTTCGTGTAAGTATAACATTGAGTTAATAGAGCAAAATACTTATTTACCTTTAGGCAATGGAAAGCAACTTGAAGATATTAATGTTGTTGGTCAAAGTGAAATGCTAGAAGAAGTCAATAATTCTATTGATTAACTACTGAAACACTTAATATCACTTCACCATGAAAGTAATTTGGAGGATATATCTTTGAATAAAAGAAAAATTATTATCAATAAGCTTGAAGAAATTAATAACATTTTTTTGTATAATTAAATAAAATCGCTAATGATTAAACATTATAAAAAAATAATAATTAGCTGTTAAATAGTACAATATCAATACTGTATAGATCTATATATATGTGCGACAGTATTTATTTAGATTTCACAAACGATCACACTTACTTGATACTGTCAATTGACTGACAGTCAAAATCACAGGTCAAGAATCGGCCACCGAAGCCAGGCTGGTAGTGATCTGCAGTGATATGCAGTCTGGAATTTCCTTGATATAAGGGCACCCTAGGATCATAACCTTTTTTTTTTTTTTTTGGTTTTTGAGCTCGTTTACAACGCCACCACCATAAAAAAGAAGACCGGGAACATTTATTTACCCAAAACCGCCAACTGTATCTCCTAATCAAGAAGCTAAGTGATGACCTTCAAGATTTTAGGAGGGAAATGAGAGATCAAAGGAATGATCAAAATGTTTCAGGTTCTGATCTCTCGGTGAAAGTGTGGGATGTAAGTGTTATAAAAAAAAATGTATAGATATATTTAGGGTATATATTGAGTGTTTTTTACATTTTTGCAGAACATGTACATTAGCATTGCTAAACGCCTTTTCTCGCAAGTGATCTATCCTACTCAAGATGAACTTAAGAAGTTCCTAAAGGACTACTTTAATGAAAGGTTCCCTGATTTTATGGCCACCTTAAGTTCTCATGAGTTTACTAACTGTTTTCACAATATGTGGTGCAGTTAAGTAAGTAATATTGTTTGTATTTATTGTCTTTTATTTTTATGATATACGAACTTTAATGATACACTATCTTTTCAA
>CAJVQA010012595.1:0-10020 GCA_910591915.1 Cetraspora pellucida
TATTATATTTATGCTAGCCAGATATTATGGTAATGCAGGCCAGATAATCTTATTTCGGGATCATATTAAAAATCCCGTGCGTGCCCATCTCTAGAGCCTGTATAGATTTCTCCCGTTCCTTGTTTTGCGCGACAACGTTGCGCAGCTACTTATTATTGTAATTTCCTTTTTTGTATGTAGTGCACAGATTTTCAAAAAATACATGAAAAGAACAAGAATCAAATTTGTAAATAATTTACAAATCTTAGGTTTGACTGCAGATAATAATTTTATATAAATTTTCGATTGTTCTTAAATTTTATAATTACTGACTTGGTTGCAATTTGTCTGGAAAAATAAAATAAATAATTCTTTATGGGTTCGAGAAATGAAAGGTAATTGGGACAAGGCATATAAAACATTTTCAAAGAATCCGTTTACTGCCAATCTAACCCATTTTGGAAAAGGCCAAAAATGCTTAAACGAAGCGCATGACCAAAAAAGCCAAAACCTTGCATCTTCAGCTTTGTTATGCAAAAACGCTATTAGTAACTTCGAAATAGCCCATAAAAATCATCCAAATTCTAGTGATATCAAGGAAACCTTAACAAAGGCACGCAAAGAATATGAAGAGGTTTTAAAAGAACTTTATTTATCCGAAAGGGGTCATTTGACGAATAAAGAATCTGACGACCCCCAATACTTTATTGAAAATAAATTTTTTAAGAAAAATTATATTTCAGAGAAAATTCTACCTCTGAATGAAGATGATGAACCTAGCAATACCCAACAATTGGCTTGTGAGCTATGTCGAAATGATATATCAGATGGACAAAAGAAGAATTTATGCAGATTGGCACAAGAAATTATTGAGAGATTTGCTAAAAGAGAATCTATAACTTTAGAATCGGTACATGAAGTGATGGTGTTATCACATTTACCAGATGTCGAGGAAGAAATTTATAAAAATTTAATGGAGCGTTTTATTTATAAAATTAAAAAATCAATTTTGTTACATCAGCCATTGTTGGAAGGTTTATCTCATATTATCAGTCAGGCAAATCCAAAACACCTAAATCCCAATGATTTGGTTAATATTTTAGAAATATTAAATAAAAAATTTAAAAATCTTCATACACAAAATAAGGATCAGCAGATTGAAATGACGAGAACATTGGGGCGGTTATTTGATGTGATGACTGATTGTGAAGTACAGGATCTTAAATATGAAGAATTATACAAACCATTATATAATACTTTTAAAAAACTACAAAATAGTAGTAATCAAGAGCTAGCCTATCACGCAAAATACGCCTGTCAAGCTTTAAATTGTATACCAAATGATGAAAGTCCGTGGAAGGCATTTCAACGACGAGGAGGGAAAATCATTCTAGGGACAACAAAATTGGCAGGTGCTGTCAAGAATATTGACCCAGGAAAATTACCAGATGCTTTCAAAGATCTTAGTGAAGGGTTCGAAGGTATTATAAATATGGCAGTAGAATTGGTAGACTTGGTTAAGGAGATTCAATCAGCCAAAGAGGGTGTTAACGATATAAAACTGAGCTTCAGTTGGGAAATCCAACGCGAATGGTATCGGGCATTAAGGTTTACTGATTTATTTATCCAAAGTCATAAATTTGCAAGCTTGGAGCAATTTATTTACAAAATTCCGTGTCGTCAAAATGACAAATTTTTATGGGGCTTATGTGTACGACTTGAACAATTAGCGGCAAATTACAATTTAGATATTGACATTCGTAAAGGCGCTATAGATTTTTTAAATAACATTTGTCAAAACAAAGAATTTTGGAGTACTCATCCTAAACTAAATGAATGGATTTTGGAACATATAGAATTAAAAACTTTATCGAAATCTGCACAAACATCTGCTTTATCATTTCCAACTGCTTTACTTAGTGATGTTTTATTAGACAAATATGTGCGACCCACTCAGCAGAATGACTTGAAAAAAAGTAGAAGAGAATTATCAACTCAATTAAATGGATTAAAAGATCAATTTTTTTCAGACTTAGATGATGAATGTGAAGAAGCCTTGGAATTGTATGTCAACCCACAGGGAACATGGAAAGTATCAATTATAAAGTCATCCTATTCTGGAAAAGAAATGGTTTCCGAAAACAGAGAAGGTGATGTAGAAGAAGTAGTTAATAGATTTTTAGAATCAAAAGATAAACTGACTTCAAACGGCAAAGAAGCTTTGGAGGTAGCTGCCAATGAGTTAGTCAATAGATTTTTAGAATTAAAGGATGAATTAACTTCAAATGGAAAAGAAATTTCAGAAATAGATACTAATAAGCTTTTGAATGAAACTGTAATAAAGACTGTTAATAGTTTTTTTGCTCTGGAGAATCAATTAACTTTAGAAGATGAAAGAGTTATAAACAAGGCTGCAAATCAATTTTTGGATTTAAAAGTTAATAAAGTTCCAGAGCTTGAGAAGACAATAACCAACAAATTCGTGTATTCTTCAAAATATAAAGAAGACCGAATAAAGGCGTTGATTAACATTTTGAAGAAGAATCCAAAAATCATAAAGAATGAAGATGTAGAATTTCTGAAAATAGAAGCAAATAAATGTCTAAACTTAAATGATAAAAATGGGTTTGAAAGTGCGGTGAATAAATTAGCTTCTAAAGCCAGGAAAATTTTAGAAACAACTGTTGATAAAATAGTTGCCTTAAAATGTAAAAAGGTACTAATGATATTGGGTATAGGTGGTACGGGTAAATCAACTTTTAGCCGTTATCTTGCTCGTCATCTATGGAAAGAATATGACCAGTTATCACCTTCACCTTCTCCTATTCCTTTATTTATACCATTAGCACGACTAAAAAATGGAATGTTTAATAATGATGATGATTTTATTGAACTTTATTTAAAAGAAAAGTGCAAATTAACTCCAGATAAATTTAATGTTTTACGGGAAAGAAAGTTTGTATTTATTTTAGATGGCTATGATGAGATTGTTGAACGTGAACGTCATTTCTACATTCAAAATCAATTTTGTAAATGGAAAAATGCAAAAGTCATTATTAGTTGTCGACCAGAGTATTTGGGCTCAGGTTACCAAAAAAGGTTTTTTCCCAAAAATGGAGAAAAAGGATTTCAGGAATTAACAATTAAAACATTTTCAGAAAAAGAAATAAAACAATATATTATAAAATATGTTCAAAAAAAAGGTCACCTGCTAAATTTGAGTGAAGATACATATTTACAGCAAATAAAAAAGATACCAAATGAATTGATTAGCAATCCAATTCTGTTAAAGATTACTTTGGAAGTCTTACCACGCTTTATAAAACAAGAGAGAACAACTCAGGTAAATCGTATACCTTTATATGATGAATTTTTAAAGATGTGGTTTGACCATGCGCAAGATCGTCTGTATAAAATTCGTAAAACAGAGAAAGAAGAGGAAGCATTTAAAAACTTAAATATTAATAATTTTTCAGAAACTTGTCTACAATTTGGTAAAAATTTTGCTGCAAAAATGTTTGTAGATAATAACATTGTTGTTATAACCTATAATTCGAATTGGGAAGCCTTTTTAGGCAATAAAGATGTTGAGAGTTCCTTGTTGTGCTTTAGTATGCCATTAATCCGACGTGAAAATCAATATTGGTTTCTTCATAAAACTTTGCGAGACCACTTGATAGCTTTGGCATTTATGGAATCATTAGAATCTCCAATACATGCAACGCTCTTCAAAGAGCAATCATTTGTGCTGGAGCATGGAGTTCGCCAATTTTTAACTGAACATATCTCTCAAAAAGCAGAAACCTTTAAACCACAGTTACTAGCTTTTATTGATGCTTCTAAAAAAAATGATGATGTTCAAGTTGCTTCTGCCAATGCTATCACAATTTTAGCACAAGCAGGTGTATTAATAGATGATTTAAATGATACTAATATTTCGGGGGCAGATTTGAGTAATAAGATACTTAATAATTTACAAGCGGAAAGAGCCAAGTTAGATAATGTAAATTTCCAAAACGCAAGAGTTAAAGATACAAATCTCCGAAGTGCAAGCTTTCAAAATGCAAATCTCCAAAATGCAAATCTCCGAAGTGCTAACTTTCATAATGCAAGGCTTCAAAATGCAGATCTACAAAGCTCAACTCACCGAGATGCTAACTTTCAAAATGCAAATCTGCAAAATGCAAATTTCCGAGGTTTATACCTCCAAAACATACATTTTGAAGACGCAGATCTTTCATATGCTGATCTTCAGAATACGATTATTCAAGACGTAAATTTTAAGAATGTAAGGTTTAAATATACGAATTTTGAAGACGCAGATCTTTCATATGCTGATCTTCAGAATACGATTATCCAAGACGTAAATTTTAAGAATGCGAAACTTAAATATACGAATTTTCAAAAAGCAAATCTCCATGGTTCATCACTCCAAAATGCACATTTAAAAGGTGCAGATCTCTCATTTGCAGATCTCCGGGATACGATTCTTCAATATACGAATTTTGAGAATGCGAAGCTTAAAAATATCAACCTCCGAGGTTTGTCTCTCCAAAATACATATTTTGAAGGTGCAGATCTCTCATTTGCGGATCTTCGAAATACAATTCTTCAAGATGTGAATTTTAGGAGGGCAAATCTCCGAAATGTAAACCTCCGAAACGCATGTATTAAAGGCGCAGATTTCATATTTACAGATCTTCAGAATACAATTCTCGTAGATATTAGCTTCCAAGAATTGAGTATCAAAAATGCAAATATTGATGAGGATGAGCACAAGACTTTCATGTATCATCAAAAATCATCAGATATGGGCGATGCTGTTGGAACATGCAGCGTTGGTTATTGTTATCAGAATGGAGTTGGCGTCAAAAAAGATGAACATAAGGCTTTTATATATTATCAAAAATCAGCTGATATGGGTGATGCTAGTGGTATATATAATGTTGGTTATTGTTATCAGAATGGAGTTGGTGTTGAAAAGGATGAACAAAAAGCATTCGTTTATTATCAAAAATCTGCTGAAATGGGTAATACTAATGGCATATGTAGTATTGGTTATTGTTATCGCCTCGGGATCAGTGTTGAAAAGGATGAACATAAGGCATTTACTTTTTATTTAAAATCTGCCGATATGGGCGATGCTTGTGGAATGTGTAATGTAGGATATTGTTATCAAAATGGAATTGGAATTGAAAAGGATGAATATATGGCATTCACTTATTATCAAAAATCTGCAGAGATGGGTTATTCAAACGGAATGCATCAAGTTGGCTATTGCTATCGGAATGGCAATGGAACATCTCAAGATTTCGAAAAAGCCGCTGAGTGGTTACGTAAGGCAAAGGTTAATAAGCGTAGTTATGAAACGGAATTTTATGTCGAAGATTTTTTGTGTAAAAACGAATATCGAGTGCCACAAATTCCATTTAATGAAGTAGAAATTTATGGAAAAATTGGGGAAAATGTTTATTTAGCACGGTGGAAATCCGGCAGTTTAACACAACCTGTTGCAATTAAATCGCTTTGCAAAGATCTTTACAGTTATTCAGAGGTAAATTCTTTATATTGATGCATTTTAAACTTTTAATTTTACTAATACTTCAATTTATAAAGATAAACAAGTTTTATAGTATTGCATCTAAAAACTCTACAATTCTACAATGTCATGGTTTATTAAAAGTTGACACCGGTGATGATTTTTTAGTAATGCAGTATGCAAAAATGGGACCTTTATATAAAAATCTTCACAATATTGTGCAAATGAATTGGGCCAAAAAACTAAATTTATTATCTTACATTGCATTCGACCTTCAATCGATTCATTCGCATAATATTATTCATTGTAATTTACACAGTGGAAATATATTTCAGGATGATTTATATAATGCTTACATTACCGATTTTGGATTATGCAAGCCAGTAAACCAAGGTTCAAGCACTAAAGAA
Organism: Cetraspora pellucida; assembly: GCA_910591915.1. NCBI lineage: Eukaryota > Fungi > Glomeromycota > Glomeromycetes > Diversisporales > Gigasporaceae > Cetraspora > Cetraspora pellucida. Next base: position 5,929 of record CAJVQA010012595.1, read on the forward strand.
ATATATGGCGCACTTCCATATATTGCTCCAGAGTTGCTTAGTAATAAAAATTATGGAAACACTCAAAAATCAGATATCTATTCTTATGGAATAATAATGTCGGAAATTTTTAATGGATGTCCCCCATATTATGATTGTCCACATAATCTTGCCCTAATAGAAGAAATTCGTAACGGACGAAGACCTAAAATCATACGCGAAATTCCTAAGCTACTTCTAGATTTAATGAACGAGTGTTTAGTTGCCGAACCTCAGAAGCGACCTAGTACTAAAGATTTAGTAGATAAGTTGAAACAATATAGACAAGACTTAACTGATGAAGATAAATTTTTGTATAAGCAAATTAAGGAAATTGATAACTTATCAGCTAATAATCAGCATAAATCAGAGGAGCTCAAATATGAAACAGACAAAAAAGCTACTACTAAATCTCAAAAACTTTCTAAGTTATCGAATACAGTGAATACAGGTAACCTAATATTTATTTCTAAAAAAACTGAACCTGAATATACAGTAATTAAACGTTTTTTTAAAAAAAATTATTAGTGCAAGTTAATACGCAAGATAGTGAAATTTTTAATTATATAAATCTTGAAATTTAATCTTGTTACCCATAGAGTAACTTACACATAAATTTTATCGTATAAATTGCTTTTTAAATATATTAGCTTTTTGCTCAAAATAATAATTTATTTACAAACTTGATAATTTATCGTGTAATTTAAAATTGTATCTGTCTGTGAAATCTTAAGTTTGATTGGTCCGCGTAACTTATTCATCAAATTTTGCTTATTTTTCACACATGAATTCATTACGCATATCGATCACATGTTGTGAGCTGTAGGACGGTAACTCCGGAAGCCCGTAAAAGCAGGTGATGGATAAAATGCGCATAAATGGAATTATGACAATGGATGCATGAAACTATCGCTAGTGGCGCAGTAATGAATAAACATCATCTACCTAAAATAGGTTTACCGGCAGCATACACGATATTTGCTGTATCGGTTCTGTAAGGGATATCAGCATTATAGGGGTAATACATAGGGAAAAGGGTATAATTATAAACATTTTAATTAGTATAGATATTATAAGTAATAAAAGTGATATATCACGAATAGAGTGAGTAATGTGCTCTATGTAAAAGAAAGTATATAATAAAGGCTTTTAGTCCTACGAAGAAAACATTTATAGCTTTGATCAATAAATTCGTCTCCTAATAATTCCCTGCTTTCACTACATCATAATATCTACGAATCTAACACACCTATTTCGACTAAGCTGATTCGTAAGTTACATGACGAACCCCATTGTGGCGCGACTGACTCACCATTCGATGTTGTCAAAGTGCATTCAGATATGTAATTACAGAGTATAATTTGAATACAAAAAAAATGAAAGCATAAACAATGTCGTAGTTACAATAAATAATGATAGAAAAAGTTGGTAACCCAATACAGGTTAATTTGTCTATTTATCTAAAATTTATATTTTCAATTTTTTTTGTAGGATTTTTTATTGGGTTGATTAAATGATGATTATTAATTATCAAAGATAATAGTAAAATAATTTTTAAATAACTTGATAACTAGATACTTATTGCATATTATCTTATAAATTTTTGTTTTGATTATTTGATTAACTAATGTAGGTTATTTACCTATAGTGTATATCAAATACTTTATAATATATTGAGATACAAGAGTAATTCATGTTTATATGTTATTTGGATTATTTTTTAACTGTTATATTTACTTTCATTTCTAGTTTTAGTATGATTATATCATGCAATTACAGACAACTCTTTCTGATAATTCTCTGCACTAACTTTTTCTGCACATACCAACCTATAAATATTATATAGTTAATAATATGTTTATACTTAACAAAGTTTTTTCATATATTATCTGGATTTAAGAATTTCAGATTGCATGTAAGTGATTTAAAAAAGAATTGAAAAAGATAACTCTTTGTAGATCTTAGAATATCAAGAACAGGTCACAATTCTTTTAGGCTATCTGAATTAGGAATCTGAAAACTAAAGCAAAGTATAACTTAAGTATTAGGGATATACTATAAAGTTGGTACTAAGGTCTGGATGAATTTTACAAGAGTAAGCCCTGTTAACAAAGATTAAATTTAAGCAGTTAGTTAGCAAAAGGTCTCTTAGAGCCCTACAGTCAGGTGTTATATTTTAAATATGTAATAACTTGATGAACATACAAACAAAAAGATCTGGATTAGATTAGATAGCATTTCAGTTTATAGAAACTTGTGTACTATCTGTTAGTATAGTATATGGGTTACCTTGTATAAGTTATATAATCATAATTAAATTTACAATAAAGACAATAGTTGTTAATAACTAATGGTCTTAGTGAAAGTAAAAAAAATATACTAAGATGTTATAAAAATTGTATAATTTTAAAATTAAGTATAGGTTTGTTGAGTTTATCAATAAATAGTTGGCTATATTAAAAACTATTAGTAGCAGACTAGAAGTTGTTTTAAAATTGTTATAATTTAATTTTAATATAAATAATAAGAATTTCTGAGTTGTTAATTCTTTATTGAATACAAAATATATAATATTGTAGTTAAATGTTCCAAATATTATATATTATATATATAAGAGTTTAGCATAATGCCATTAGGACTAGTATGAAAGAATTTAGCTTTGTGTTTAATTATAGTAAGGTATTTGAATAAAATGTTGTTACTGATATAGTGTTTAAAAAATTATAGTATATAATCTATATTTAATATTAGAAATAATTATAGTATTAATAATATTTATAGTTTGTTTGTTTATAATTTTTTTGATACCTGTAATATTAATAAGTTGAATTATTTTATTATAAATTAGTTGACTTTTGTTTTGTATATAAGTTATTAAGTATAAACCAAGATTTTAAGAATTTGAATAGTTGATTAATAGGATTTAATATAAATAATAAGCTAAAAGAAGTAAATAAGAACTGTAAAGTTAAATTAATTTAAATATTAATTATGTGGTAAAAAGAAGTACCTGTAATGATAATTAATTGTAATATTTTTTTGAATTTGGTTATTCAAAAAGTGTTACTTATAAATACTAATACAAATCAGATATTTGAAGTTATTGAAACTTTAATTAAAGCAAACTAGTATTCTACTTTGTTGTTAGAGTATTTTTTAAAAAGTTTAAGACTATTTTGTTTATAAGAGAGTTATGATAAATTCCTAAAATAATAGAATTATAGTTTCTTCTTAATCAATACTATTTTTTATATTGTAGAAATTAGTAAGATCTAAGTTTGTGATAATCTAATTATATTGATTAATAAGCAAATTAGTAAGAATATTAATAAGATTAGATAGCATTTGTAAGTGTAATAAAGATTTGATAAAAATGTAATATCTAGAAAATTATAAGCTTTGCTCATGTCCTAAGATAAGTGTCAAAATTGTTTGAAGTTACATTAAGCCTTTTTAATAATATTATTAAGAATATATATAAAAATAGCTATGCTATTACTACATAGAGCTATATAGTTAAAAGGTAATAGAATTTTATGATAAATAAAGATGTAATTAAGTTAATTGTTAAGGATATAGTAAGTTTTTTAATATGTTCAAACAAACTAATAGGTTTAGTATTAGTTAAATTTTTATTAAAAAAGGATTTTTTAGAAATAAAAAAATTTTTTTTATTAATTTGTATAGGTTAAATAAATTCATATTAGCAAATTATCAGAAAGCTAATATTAATAAATGTTTATTGATAGTTTATTGATATTATAATGATATTTAAGCTGATATGTTACTAATATAAAAAAGAAATTTGGCTATTAAGTTGATATTGGTATTTTTGTATACAAAAAATTATCAAATATATTACCAAATTCTATAATTATAATGGTCATATAATTGGACTTGATATTTATTTTAAAAAACATCTATTAGACTTTTTCAAATATATTTTTCAATTTATTTATTTATTTATTTTTTTTTAAGTTAAAGTTCCTATCTTGGGAGTTGTGATGTTTTTATTCAAGTATATTAGAACATGGCATGCCACCAGGGGCTCACCTTACATTGAAGGTTACAACT
>CAJVQA010012596.1:0-10020 GCA_910591915.1 Cetraspora pellucida
GTAATAGGTATAGGCTGATAGTTGTGGGAAAAAGTATTCAGGTGAAGGTTGAGATTTGTGTAGTAAGTGTATATAGCATTCACTATAATCAATTTTAATTAATATTGTAAGTGCGTAGTTGAAATTGTTTAATTGTGTATAATTGTAATGATGAATGTGTTTTAAGAAAGAGCTAAGTGTTTGAGAGTGAGAAAATAGAGGTAAATTCAACCCTGCTAACCACACATTATAGCATGAGTCTGGATCGTATAGTGTGTTGTAAGATAAGTCTTGGAGTTCTTTCTTGATATAGAATAATGAAATGGAGTTCAAGAAAGTAGAGAGTTCTTCTGTAGATTTACTTACCATATGCTTGGCTTGCACAGCTGTGCAGGATACTATAGCCTGTCCTGTATGTTGGGTTTGGCCATCATTAACCTGGTTCTCCATGTAAATGGACTTAACCACCTGTCCACTTACATCATTCTCTTCTAAAAATAGTCTACCAAATGTAAAGAACATCATTATCTTAAAAGCGGTAGCTGCATTTATGTGCTCTACAAAAGAGTTTATTGAAAAGGATTATGAAAGAGTGTTGTAACATGATCTGGTTGTAAGTTTTGTTCTATGTTTTGATTATTGTTTTCAGTATTTGGTTCTGACATAATAATGTTATTGTCAGGAAGCTCAGATGAATTATTATTTTTTTTGGGTTTTAGAGGTGTTGATATAGTAAAAGTGTTTAAATTAGAAAAAATAGATTTGGTTTTAGGTAGGTTAAATTTAATATTAAATTTGAAGTGTAGAATTTGTTGGGCTTCAGGATAGAATTTTTTGTTGTAAGATTCTCTAATTGATGAAATAAAGAGTTTGTCATTTTTAAGAATATAGAAGTATGTAAGTACTCAGACTAAATACTCAGTACTAATAGGTTTGCTAGTAATTTTATTAATAATTTGTTGTAGATGATGGTTGTTAATTTGATCATTACTAGTAGCAGTACTTAGATAAGCTTTAAAAAAGCTATAAAAGTAGTAGCTCTCTCATACTTGATTAGTTTCAGTATCATTAAGTTTGATAAATTTTTTTTCAGTATTAGAGGCAAGTTGTCGAAGAAAGGTGATAGGTGTGAGTTTGTTAAATGTAGCAGCTTTAGGTTGGTCCTTGTTGAAGATTGAGAAGTCAAGAGTAGGATGTGTCTATTTGGGTTTGGACTGTGTATTAGTTGGGGCTAAAAAATAATCATATGAGTCAGTAAAAAAGAGAGATGATAAATTTTTAATATTATGTTCTGTATCTTTAAGTAATATTGTACAGTTTTCAACTGTACATGTATGAATATGATATAAAGCTGCTTTAAAACATAGTTTAGAGCATTCTTGTAAAGAATCGATGGAAGTAATTTTAAATTCAGAAGGTAGAAGAGTTTTGCAAGTATTGGACAGTTTGAGTGCAATTTGGTATTTGATGTAGTTAAATGTTTTTTCTTGATCAATATTATAAAATTGACATTTATAGATATTGAAAAATTTTTCGAACCAGGTTTTGAATTTTGGTAGGTGGTTTTTTAAAGATGAAATTTGAAATGTTTGAAGAAATCGTTTTTTGGGAATATTGAGAGAAATGTTAATATTAAATTTATCGTCATTTTGGATTTTAAAAAGTGGCTGATTAATGTTATCTTCACTAATATAATAGTGTAGTTTGAAGTAAATAGGGTGGAGTTTGAGGTCCTCATAGAATTTTTCTGCATTAATGGTTTTATATTTATTGTGAAGAATAAGATATAGGCAGGCTAAGTTAAGAGCTACTTGTTTTCGATTAGTAGTAGTGTATGATGGAATAGAGCTATATGAGGCAAAGATTTTTGGATAATTTAGTTGAGTAAATAGTGTTGTAGTAAATTCTTGAAGAAGAGAAATAAATGTAGAGTAGATTAGTTCAAATGAGATAGATATTGACTTGTTAATTGAAGGGTTTGCTTCATAGATGAGATCAGTTAAAAATTTAGGCCTTTTGCCTGCTAAGGTTTTAACTAGTATTTATAATTAAGTTTTAATTCAGGAGTTTTGTCAGATGCTTGTTGGATGATTTTTCCTGAATAAATATTAATAAGATATGGTTTAATAAAAGTAAGAAGTTGTTAGGCAATAGAGTTGTTGAGTTTGGTGTTGTTTTTCATCGAGTCAGTTACTGGATATTCTTTAAATCAGTCAAGATCATTGCTAATATCTCTTTGGTTTTCTTTTTTCTTTTGTTTTTGTTGTTTATTATTTTTTCTTTTTTTGAAAAAGAAGGAAGTGAAAAGTTGAATTTTGTTGACAGATTTCATTTGTCGAAGTTTAATAAGAGCAAGGATAATTTGTTGTTTGAAAGTAAGAGGAGAAATAATTTGTTTTTGGAAAGTAGGAGAAGAAGTTTGGTTGTTTAGACTAATTAGTTTTGATTTGATTATAGCTGTAGTTATTTGTTGTTTGAATGTTAACAGTAAAGTTTGTACAAAAGGTTTAAGTTTAATATTTAATACGCCAGAAACACAAAGCCTATATAATAGATTATTTTTAAAGATAGTGCAAATAGTATAGTCTGAAGCATGGTTGCTTTGTTCAGTTGCAACACAAAAGATGTTTTTAATTTCACAAATAAAGCATGTATGATAGTGTTAAGAGTATGCAATGATTGCAGTTGGTATAGGATCTATTTGAAAGCCAAGAAATAAGATGCAAGGTTTGGTTGATGAAATATCAGGTTGTTGTTGTTTAGAGTTAGATAAAGTAGGCAGTTTATTAGTAATTTTTGTAAATCAGTTAGTAGACATAGTAAATGTAGTTTGAGTTGTAGGTCGACCAAGAGATGTGGAATGAGAAATTTTGTAGAATCTAGAAGTAAAACTAATATAATATGCTTCACAGAGACATGTAGCAATAGTAGGTTGTAAAGGAACTTTAAAGTAATGACATCACAATTAGTTAAATTAACGTCTGCAGGAAATACTTATAAAGATTGAGATTTTCCTTCGATTATTCCTACACCATGATGATCTTTGTATTTGCTATAATAATAGTCAATATCATAAGAATCTGAGTCTTCATTAATAAGAGTTGGTATTTTGGCTTAAAAAATAAAAATAATGTAGATTATGAAAATCTTGGATATGAGGCGGTCTGAAAGATATAGAGGTGTGACAAATAGGAATATGACAAATAACAGGGTGTGACAAATAACAAGGTGGGACAGATAAGGTAATGTGACAAACACAGAGTGTGCCAAATAAGTATTATACAGAGTATGTAACACTTGCAGATCTGTAAGTCAAGATTGCTATTAAACAAAAAGTTATGTAAAATTAAAAAAATACAAATTTGTAAACAATACAGATTAGCTCAGATGATGTAATATTGATTTGTAATCCTGTTTGGATGGGTTTGGATGGGGCAGACCAGAGGCAACCCCCAGAAAATAGAAAAAAAAATTTGTAAAAATAAAATGCAAAGTTTTGCAAGAGAGTTTAAAGAAATTTTTTAATAAATCAGTCAGTTTTAGGCTGTTTTTGATATTTATATATCAAAATGAAGCTAATAATAAGCTCTTTTAGTTTGTCCTAAGTCACCAGAGCAGTTAATCTAGTAAAATATTAAGATAATTTAAATAGAAGTGTTTTTTAGTTTGTTAAATATATCTCTGTTGAAAAAGAACTTAGAGATATAAAACTTGGCCACCTAAGTGTAAAATTGTGTTAGGAACAACTTTACTTAGACGTCCAAAAGCAGTTTACTTAATAAAATATTGAGTAAGAGTCAAATGTTTGCAGCAGAAATTTGGTACAAGTGATCATCAGAAAGAGTTAATGATTTGCATTCTTATTAGTTGTATTTTCATTGATAAATATTATATATAAACATATAATTATATATTATTAATAAGATCATTTTTGAAACTAAAAAAAAAATTTAAGTAGTTTGCCTAAAGATTTTATATTAGTTAATATATCTAAAACCTGTCTATAAGTTCTTTATTTAAACTCTCTAGTTTTTATATCTATTTATCTACTTTACTAACTGCTTTAGTTTTTACTAGTGCAAATATATTATAATTACTTTTTTTTTTTTACAATTAAAGTTTTTGTTTATAAGGATTAATGTTTTTATTCATATATTTGAACATAGGTGCCTTCAGAAGCTTTCTTACATTGGAGGTTACAACTAGTTATATGTACACTTTTGGTGCCTAATTTAAGTAGTCCACCTATACATTACTATATAGATTCTATATTAGATGCTATATCTGCAAGCCAACTACAGATCTTGCCTATTTAAACCATCTGCATATTGTTGAATTCAGATTATTGCAACTCTGTTGCTCTACAATTCAATATCTCACATAATGTATAATAAGTAACTTTTTCAAAAGAGGGTGTTAGATTTGGCTGATAGGCAATTAAAGCTTTTGGTTACTTTGAGTCAATGAATACAAGTAGGGTAAGTCATATATACAAGAGCTTGAACAATAATATTATAGGGGTTTACAGAGTTTGTAATAGTAATAGTGTTAGTATTTATTATATACAATGTAGTGTATTGAAACTTATTATTTAATAATATAAACAAAGCATACTGCTTCAAAAGACCATTTTGGGCTTTATTTATAATATCTTTTTTATTATAATTTCATTAATTACATTAATCTTATTAAACTCTTTAATTTGATTCCTTTACTTTATTCATTTAAATCTATTTATTTAATAAATCCTCTTTCTTTAATTAATTTCTTTTATCTAATTAATCTCACTTCTTTGATTTATTTAATTAATTACATTAATGTGATTAATTGCCAAAATATCTATATTAAGAAATTGATTATTATACCCATTCTCATATGAGGTCCTGGCAGAGTATTTACATCATATTATTAAACTTTACAATATGCAGTTCATTATGTCTTACAGTAATATTTTTAAGGCTACATCTATTCAAAATACTCGATGCTTTCAAGGCTCTTTAGGATTAGTTTATCCTTAATAAAAAACTTACTAAAACCTTTTATGTCTTACACATAGCTGATTTAGTTTATATAACTCGCTATAATTGCCTAATACTTGCAGTCACAGAGATTACTTGTTTAACTGCTATATTACATTTGTAAAATTCACTAAAATCTTAGTATCTATCATTATGATGTCTTCTCTAACATCCTTTACTAACTGCTACTCAGGACTGACAGGACTTTTCTGATTTCTAATTCAGATGTCTTGGTATAGTATACCTATATATCCTTTTTTCTTCAATGATTCTGGCAACATAGTTGGTTGTATGCTTCTTTATACATCTTGTCATTTAGTTTATCTGCCTATTTCTTTAGAAGTGTTTCATGGGCTTCTATTGGTTTGATTATACTGTTGAAAGTTCATGCTACCTCTTTATTTAGAAATTTTCAAGTAGGCTTCAGACTCTTTAGTTCTTTAGTTTACTGTGTTCAGTGGTCTTATTATAGGTTTGCACTAAAGCCTTATGCAACACTAGTTATATATTCCTTTATGTACATGTAATGATACACTTCATATAGATGCTCTGAGCTCTTATTTAAGATGGTGCAACTTAAGGTTACAGATACACTAATCCAACTGATCATCAAAAAACAGTTTGCTATAACACAAGTATAATTTTTCAAATTTTATTATAGGTAGGATTTGAACACTAGATCTGTTACTTAGAGGATGATAACTCAACTACTATACTATGATTGCAATCTTCTTATATTATAATTACAATAGAAATACAGCAGAATTTATTCTATTTGAAAGCAAAACATATTTGATAAAGATCTTAACCTTACTTATTCTAAGTTTTTAAAATAGGTTATTTATATAAAGAATTTTTAACTTTGTACTAAACTTACTAAAGCCTTCTGTTATCTAATTTTTAGCTAATCTAATATATTATTATAGTTAAGACCAATACTTACAATTAGAGTAATTCTTAAACTGCTATATTTTTGTAAAATTTATACAACTCTAATATTCTTTTTACAATTTCACTAATATTTTGTATGCTTTTGTAAGTTCTTCTATACTACTAATCTAGTTAGCTCTGCATAATGCAACTTTATGCCTAGTTCAACTGGTAATCAAATTGGTAAACTCTTTACTTAAGGTTTTTATTTATACAAATTACTTATACTAAGTTTTTTTCTTTAAATCAAAGTTTTTACAAATGATATTATCAAAGATCATACTATTTTTTTACTCAAAATTTCTAAACAAAACTTTTTATAAAGTATATATTTTTTAAATTTATTTATATAATATTGCATGTTTTTAAAGTTAATTTTAGTACAACCAAAATTACAAATTTACAACTTCAAATATTTCAATCAAGTTACCAAAATATGAGTATTTTTAAAATTTTACTGGCAATAGAATTTGAACTCTGAACCTATTGCTTAGAGAATAAAAAAAAACTCCAACTATTATACTAGAATTATTATCTTCAAGATGTACTATTTATTAATATTAGTAATTATTATCAATATATAATATAAAATAGAATTTTATTAACAAAAATATTTTAAAGTTTTAATAAAAATATTTTTTATAAAATTTTAAGTATATAAGCTTTTAAACCTTATATTAAAAATTAAAAAAATTTTTTGCTTTAATAAAAATTTAAATTCAAATATTTTTTTTTTTATAGTTAAAGTCCCTATCTTGGGAGATGCGATATTTTTATTCAAGTATATTAGGACATGGCATGCTACCAAGAGCTCACCTTACATTGGAGATTACAACTAGCTACAGGTGCACTTTTGGTGCCTAATTTAAGTAGTTTACTTACATATTACTATATAAGTTCTACACTAGTTGCCATACTTGCAAACTGACTAGGAGTTTTGCTTATTTAAATTCTTTGTATATGCAGTCCTTCTTGTATTACAGGAACATTTCAAAGTGCTGCCCATCCAAGTTTTTGGTGCTTATCGTTATCCTTAGGATTACTTTATCCTTGATAGAAAACTTACTAGAGCCTTTATGTTCCACATATATAAACCTAGTTTTATGCAATATGCTATAGTTACCTAATACTTGCAGTCACAAGGGTTACCTGTTTAACCACTATGTTACACTATTTCTACTCTTGTAAAGTTTACTAGAACTCCAGTATCTATCTTTCCAGCATCTTCTTTATCATCTTCTACTAGCCACAACTCAGAATCATCAGTCTTATTCCAGACTACTAATTCAGATGGCCTGGTATAGTATACTTCTGTATTCTTTTCCTCTGATGAACCTGGCAGCCTGGTTGGTTATGTGCTCCTCTATATATATTTGCTATCTGGTTTTAATCTTCAGTTTCTATAAAGGTGTTTTATGGGCTTCAACCAGTCCAATGGTACTATTGAAAGTTCATGCTAGCTCTTTACTTAGTAATTTCCAAGTGGGTTTCTGTTACATTAGTTCTTTAGTCTTCTATGCCCAGTGGTCTTATCATAGGTTTGCACTGAAGTCTTATGTAACACTGGTTAACATTCCTCTATATACATATAATATTATATTTTGCATAGATGTCTGAGCTTCCAAAGTCAGGAGGACCCAACCTGATGTACCTAGGTAACAGCTACATGAGGCCAACCAATCAACAGGAGACAGTTACCATAATACAGATATAATTTTCAAATTTCGTCATAGATGGGATTTGAACCTTAAACTTGCCACTTGAAGGATGACAACCCAACTACTACACTAGAATTGCTATCCTCTTAATAAAAATTTAAATTCAAATATTATAAATTATTAGTAATAATTATTAGTAATGAAATAAAGTAATAAGAAGTATAATTTTAAAGTTGAGTTGTTATTTTTCAAGCAATAGGTTTAGAGTTTAAATTTTATTAACAGCTAAATTTTGAAAAATGATCCTAATTTAAAAACTTAAAATAAGTATCTGAAAACATAATTTTATAATTCTAATTATACAAAGATTAACTTTAAAAATGTACAATATTATACAAATAAATTTGAAAAATATAAACTGTAATAAGAAGCTGAATATTGGCAACTTGGTTAAAGTATTTGGAATTATAAGTTTGTAATTCTAGTTATATCAAAACTAATATTAAAAATATTCAATATTATATAAATAAATTTGAAAAGTATATACTAAATAAAAAGCTTTATTGATAAATTCTAAATAGAAAAATAGTACAATATTTGATAATATTACTTGTAAAAATCTTAATTTGAAAAAATAAATTTAGAACAGATAATCTGTATAAACAAGAATCCTTAAATAAAAGAGGTTATCAATTTGACTACTAGTTGATTTAGACATGAAGTTAAATTATGCAAAGCTAACTGAATTGTTAATATAGAAGGACTTGCAAAAACATGCAAGATACTAGTAAGGTTGTAAAGAAAAATACTAAAGTTGTATAAACTTTACAAAAATATAGTAATTTAATAGTTAATTCTAATTGCAAATGTTAGTCTTAGCTACAGAAAAATAGCAGATTAACTAGAAATTATAATAACAAAAGACTTCAGTAAGTTTAGTACAAAGTTAAAAATTTCTTATATAAGTAAACTGCTTTAAAAACTTAGTAATTATATCATATTTGTACTAATAAAAATTGAAATAGTTAGTAGAATAAATAGGTAGATAAATACAAAAACTGGAATATTTAAATAAAATACTTATAGAAAAGTTCAAATATGACAATTAATATAATTTTCAGACAAATTACTTAACTTAGATAATAATTAAAGTTGTAAAAATAACTAATTGTATATTCTTTTTATAATTATTTTTTATGATTGTTGTAATACAATTATAAAGCTAAAAAATATTATCAATAAAATTTTGGATTGCAAATACTCATCTTAATATTAAAAAAAAACAAAGTAATTTTCTTTAAAATTATATATTATTTTGAATTTATTTTTATAATATTTTGCAAATAATAATTATAATTATTTTTGCTAATTTTTATAAACAACTTAACTTTTTTTACAAATATAAATAAGTTTTTTAATTTTAACTATTTTTAATTAATATATAATATTTTTTACAAAATATAATTTATTAGAATATATATATTAATTTAAGAATTTTGTAATTTGTTGCAATAGTAAAATATTATTAGCTCTTATAATTTACAGTATATGATTAACTTTATATTAATATATAAAATTATAATTTAATTACAAATATTTTTTAACAAATTGACTAAAACTAAAAAAAACTAATTTACAGATGTTTTGTAATTTTTTTATAATATATATTGATAACTAATTTCTAATACTGTAATATGTACAGTAGTCAACAAAAGTAATATTTGATTTTTGATCAAAAAATAAAATTTTTATTTATTTAATTTTGGTCACATATACATCAAATTTTTTTTTATATTTATTTAATAGTTTACTAATTAGCCTCTTATATTTGTGATAGTATTGATTCTTCATGTTATTGAGTTTGCAGCTATATAAAAAACTGATATATTCAAATTTGATTATGATTTCTATAAGGTCATTTTAAGGTTAAATTTATTCCTTAAAAAGTCATCATAGTTTCAAATAGTGTTCTTTATGATCTTTCAAATATTTTCTATAGAATTAAGATCAGGTGATTATAAGAGCCAATTTATATAATCAATGTTTTTCAAATTTAGCCAATCTGGCATTTTATAAATTAGAGCATTGTTATACTAAATAATTAGATAAATGATATTTAACAAACAGACTGCAGCTAAAAACAGTATAATATGATTATTTAATACTTTGATATAAATGTTTTTATTAATTTTTTGTTTGAAACTTTTGTAATTATCAAAAAAAAACTATAGAACCTTTAATATTATTAATAAAACATAACCAAACTATTACTAAAACTCTTCTACTTCTAAAATTTGGTTGCAAACACTTATGTTTGTATTTCTTATCTGCACAATGCTATACATGAACTTGGCAGAATTTTTTTTTTTTTTTTTAATATTAATGGTGAGGCCATGCCTCTATCTTTATTGAATATTTATTTGAAATTTTTACAT
>CAJVQA010012597.1:0-10019 GCA_910591915.1 Cetraspora pellucida
TTGTTTATTGATAAGTGTTTTGATGTTCTCATATATAGTAGTAGAATAAGTTCCAGTAATAATATATAAAATATATTGTATTAAGGATTTGAGAAATGAAGTGTAAAATTTAAGAGAATATTTAATAGAGTTGTTGAAATTGTGTTAATAATTTGAAGTAATTAAAGAATATCATGTATAATGTTTTTAAGTGATTGTAGAATATTTGTGATATTGTTAGGACATGAAAACAAATGAAGAGTATCTTCAATATTTGTGCAGCAGAAACAATAAGGTGTAGTATAAAGGTAAGAATAGTGAATATTAAGGTTTTGCATAGTTGGCAAGTTATTGGTAAGAATTTTAATACAAAAAAAGTATTTTTGTAAGTTATCTTCAAGAGAAGAGATAATTTTGAATAAAAAAGACCATTTAATGTGAATAATATTTTGGAAAAATTTTAAATTTGATCATTTGGCAGTTTCTTGAATAGTTATAATATTTTTAATAAAAGTGTGCACTTTAAAGAGAATTAAAAGATTGTTCCATAGAAAGTGATTTGGAGTACTAAATTTTGAGATATTAAGCTTAATAATAGATTTTGAGGTTTCTTGTTTAGCAAGTAAATCTGCTTGGTTGTGAAATAAGTCTATAGAATATAATTTGACTTTATAAAAAGTAATATTGATGTTTTTAAGATGTTTGAGATAGTTAATATAATGGATAATATCCTAATTTTTAGTTTGTATAAGTTTGGGAGTGATAGGTTGTTCAAGATTTTTAATAACAGTTATGTTATTGATATAGATATTTAAAAAGGTGTTAGATGAAGCTACAAGTAAAAGATAAAGAACTGCTTCAAGTTCAGTATAAGTTGAGTCAAGATAGGATTGTATAGCTGCATTGAATTTTATTAATGTGTCATATTTGCAAATCTATCCTATATCAGATTTTATATTTGAAGTATGAAGATTTTTGATTGATCCATCAGTATAGAAATGTAGTTTATTTGTATCAAGTTGGAAAATAAGATACCTAAGATCAGTTAATTGTTTTTGATATACTAATGAATAGTTGAGTTGTTGGATGAGTTGAGCAACATAGGATGATAAAATTATTTGTGATTGTAATGAAGAAGGAGTTGAGAGAAAGTAGAATTATGTATATTGATTAAAGCTAAGATTTCTTTAAAATCAATTTGAATAATTGTTTGGTTATTTGGTTTGTTGATTAAATTGTAAAGTAAATAGAAGGAATGGTAGTTTGGTGTAAGGGATCAGAGGTTGAGAGAAGCTGTGAAAGACCTAAAGTGAATAAAGAGATTTTAAAGAAAGAAGATTATTAAAAAGTAGTTTCATGAGAGATATAGAATAGTTGATAATTTATATAATAAAGTTGATAAAAGAAAAAAGAATTTGAAAATAGATATAGTAATATTAATTTGGTTGTGTTAAGAAAGAGATTTGTAGAAAATAGATTTAGAGTAGACAAAGTTATATTAATAGAATTAGATTGATTTGTTGTAGAATTTGGGTAAACTATTGTAGTTAACAGCCTTTAATTGATTTATTTATATATAAATATATATTGTTCTATTGAAGAATATTTTTGTTATCTGCAGTTGTGATTTGTTCTAAGAATATAATTTTGTTGTTTCTAAAACTATTGATAGTCATAATAGGTGGGTTAAGAGGAACAATATTATAGATAATATAAGAGTTTTTTGGTATTAATGAAGAATAAAGAGAGATTTGTGAATTAATTGTGAGAAAGATATTATTTAAAGCAAGTTGAGAAAGGTGAAAAAGTAAAGTATAGTTTTGTGTTTTATGATAACGGTTAATTAAGATATTAGTTGAGAGTTAAGATGACCATATTTTAGTTAGTCAGCCTTTAATTCATTGTATACTAATGTTTTTGAGGATTGGTAATATGTTAAAAATATGTTCAGTATTAGATACACTAACTTTTTAAATAATATTATTGAAGGATAGTAGATTAAAAGTAAGTAAATTGATAAGCATTATGTTGTTAGTGTTTTTGGCTAATAATAATATTTTTTGATATGAATAATAAATAGCCAAATAAATTTAGATTGTGTATTTGTATGAATTGAAGTAATTTGAAGCAGATATTCTAGAGAAGATTGTAAAATTAAATTAAAGAGTACTGAAATTTGTGAGGGTGTTACTTTTTTGTATCAAATAAGAATAAGAAAGTTTTTAATTTTATTTTGAATTTAATTAAGAGTTGGTGTAGGGGAGCCTTCACTATCATAAAAAATACCAAGATAGCATATAACATCTTGAGGTTTTCTGAGAAGAATAAGTTGATTGCTCATTGTAAGAGTAGAAGTTGAGTTTGATAAAAATTTGGATTTAATATAAAGAAGATCAGATTTGGAAGTATTAATTTCTATATTGTTAAGTTTATATAATGTAGAAGTATTATTTATAATATTTTGCATTACATTTGCACTTTCACAATACCAGGTAGTATTATCTATAAAGGCCAATAGTAGGATTATTATTGAGGCAGGTGTTGTATTTGTTATAATATCAATAGGGAATTGGTATAAAATTTTGAGTAAATGGTTTTTGTATTTTTTGTAAATAAAAAAGAGTATAGAGTTATAATAAATTTTTCATAGTAGTGGTGAGTATGTTTCATCTTGTTCAATACCAAAGTTAATTAGTATTGGAGAAGTGAGACCATGAGCAGTAATAACTCTGGCAAAGCGATGAGAGTGTAGTTCAATGATGAGATTGATTTTTGTTAAGAGAATTCCTATTCTTTTGCATATGTTCTAAAGCCTTGATATATTAATTTTATCAAAAACCTTAGGCATATCTTGAAAGAGAATCCAGGCTTCTTTATTATTAATTTTGTAATATTTGATTGTATTATATAAGATTTGTATAGGAAAATGAATTAAGAAATTTTTGGTAACTGCAAAGTTTAAATTTGATAAGAGATTGTAACTTGAAATAATATTATCTAGTTGATTTGTGAATGTTTTAGTAAAAACTTTTTTGAAAGGTTCTATTATTGAAATCAGTTGAACTTAATTTAGTATATAGTTTCAGTTTGATTTTTTAAGAATTAAGATGTTAGAAGATTTCTAGTCTAAGAGGATTTTTTGTAGTTAAAAGCATTTGTTTAGGAAGAGTCAAAAGATGTTTTGTGCTTTGGGACTAGAAAATTTTATGTGTTCATAGCAGATTTTGAGAGGTTCTGCTGCTTTTTGATTAGGTAGGTTAGGGATTAGGTTTTGCTATTCTTGTTCAGATATATCATAAGTAAGGTTTTAATAATGAAATTCAAATTCAGAATATAGTTTATATAGTGAGAAGTATTCAGATGATGATGGAATAGTTTCAAGAGAATTGGTTTTAAAATACTCAGTAAAGTAATGTTTAATTGCATTGAGAATTTTCTCATGTTCTGTAAGAAGATTATTGTTAAGAAGTAATCTATCAATATAAATATTTTATATTTTTTAAGTATTTTATTATAAAAAAGTTTAGGTATTTCTTTAAATAATTTGTTTCAATCTTTTATTTTTTCTTTGATTTCATCATATATAAATTGTTGATATTGGTAATTAAGTGCAGTTTTAATAAATTAAAATTATTTTTAACTTGGACTAAAGAGGGTAGAAGTGTTTAAAAAAAGCAGTCTAGATATTTAGTTTGATATTTAAAAAATAGTATATTAAAGTTAATTAAGTTCATGTAATTTTTAAGGAATTGTATTTCTTTATAGTGGAAATAAAGTGGAGAGTGTTTTGATGAAGGTGAATCTTTAATTTCTTTGATTGTTTTAATTTTTTTAAAAGGAATATGTTTAGTTGAAGCTTTAATTAATGCTTTGTAAATTTTATTCCACATAGTATTAAGTTGATTTTGATTTGCAATTGATAGAATTTTAGATCCTAAGTGTTGAAGATTTTTAGTTGTTTGATCAGTATAGTTTTCAAGAGTTTCTTTAGTAAAATTTTTTCAGAAAAAGACTTTGCATTTGTGTTGTTTATAAGGTTTAGGTTTATTAATTATAATAGAGATTTCTAGAGTTATTATGTGGTGATCTGATTTGATTATGTCAGATGTAAGGATTTCTGTATAATTAATATTAGTAATAGATAAGTTGGTTCAAATTTGATTAATTCAGCTTTGTATATTATTACAACTGAAAGTAAAATTATAAGTATTTGGATAAAAAACTCAGAAGATATCTTTAAATTGAAAACTGATTAGGTATTAAATAATTTAACATTCAGGAATTGATGATTTTTTTGAAGGCAATCTGTCAATTCTTGGATTTGGTACACTGTTTAGGTCTTTTATAATGATTAATTTGTATTTATTATTTTGAGTAAGAGAGATTAAATGATCTTGGACTTCTTTGTGAAATTATTTTTCTCATAAGTTGGGAAGTATATTTGAATAAGCCTGATTGACATATTTTTGAAATGAAAAGCAAGACCAATTATATGTCTATTGAAATTATGAGACTTGGCAATATATTTGGAGATTTTTTGATGAACAAAAATTCCAACTCTAGCTTGATGAGAATTTGTATATGAACTTCAGAAACTAACATAGTTTTGGATTTGATTGTTTAAGAATTTGCCTTCTTTGAGTGATAGATGTGTTTCAGAAAGTCCAAAAATTTTAAAATTTTCTTCTTGTAGGAGTTCAGTTAAAGCAAGTTTTTTATTTTGCTTATGAGAGTCTATTAATATTTATTAAACCAATTTTAATTGGAAGAGAAGTATGTTTAGATAAGGTTAATGATAAGGTGGGTAAAGATGGTGTAGAAGTATTTGGATTAGGTAATTGATTAGATATGAAAAAGAAGGCAGAATTTGTATCAGGTATTTTTCAGTTGAGAGAAGATAGTAAAAATAGGTGGTTATATGTTTTGTAAAAAGAAAGATCTATTGTAATATGGTTTAGTAATGTTTGGTCCATGTTATTTAAATAGATATGTGTTTCTGTTTTGTTAGGGTTTATAGATATTTTTATTGAACTGGAATAAAGATTGTCATATAAGTGTTAAATAAAATTGTCAAATGTAACTGGTTCCAGTATTTGAGATAAGTTGTGGTATTTTATAAATTTGTTATAGTATTTGTTTATCTCTTAAGGGTTGAAGTATTGAAAGTAGAGATAGTATTTGTATTGTTTTTTACAGATTTGCTTACTGTTTTAAGCTTGGCTTGCACAGCTGTGAAGGATACCAAAACCTGTCCTGTATGTTGGGTCTGGTCATCATAATCCTGGTCCTTCACTACAATAGGCTTTACTGCATATTTACTGTTATCATTCTCTTCTAAGAATGGCTCACTAATAGTAAAAGACATCATAATTTTAGAAATAGCAGTTGCTTTAATGTTTTCTGTAAAAGAACTTATTGAAAAGGAGTTTCTTGATCTTATATGAAGTTGTCAACTGTTTCTTTTTGAGAAATGGAGTTGTCAAGATTATTATCCTAAGTAGTAGTTGAAGTTAGATTTTCTTTTTCAGCTTCAGGTTCATTTTGGTTTTGCATAAAGAGCATATTATTATATTGAGTAGGAATAAAGATATTAAGATGTTTTATTATAAAATTTTCTGCTTCTGGATAGTAAGTTTTGTCATAGTCGATTCTAGTTTGTTTAAGAGAAACTTTGAATTGAGATCAAATTTCATAGTAGATGATTATGCAAGCTAGAGTATGTGTATCAGTAATAAAGTCAATAATTTTTTCAAGAGCTTTCTCTTTTGATAACTCTTGAATTCTATCATTTTCAGCTGCTGTTTGTAAATATTTTTTTAGATATTGGTAAAAATAGTATGTTGTTCAGGCTACTTCACTATTAATATTGTTAAGTAATATGAAGCTTTTCTCAGTTGATGTAGCTAGTTTTCTTAACTCAGTTATAGGTATTAGTTTTGAGAAAGTTGCTGCTAGTTGTTGATCAATTTGGAATAATTTGGTTCTAAAAGAGGGTATTTCCGTTTTTTGAATTAAATTCTAGTACTGGATAAGATTTAAATAATTGAAAGAAGTAATATTGAAAATGTTTTCGAGCTTGTATTCTGTATTATTTAGGAGTAAGTTGCATAATTTGCTATAGCATTTATGAAGATAATGAAGTGCTGCTTTGAAAGTAGCTTTAGAGTGTTCTTGAAGTAAGGATAAGATATTTGGAAGAAAGTAAGTTTCAGGTAAAAGTTCTTTGCAGTCTTCAACAAGTTTTTGAGATATTAGCATTTTGATGTAGTTGCTTGTTTTTTGTTGATCAATTTTTTCAAATTGAATTTTGTATTTATCAAAAAATTTTTGAAACCAAATTTCATAGGTTTGGGTATGAGGTTTGAGTAAAAGAATTTTGAAGTCATCAAATTTTTTGGCAAAAATGTTTAATGTGACTTTAATGTTAAATCTATTGTTATTTTGAATATTAAATAATAGCTTATCTGTAGTATAATCTATATCGAAATTTATAGTAAAGTGTAGAGGTTTAATGTCAAGTTTTTTCATAAATTTTTTGAAGTTAATAATTTTGTAAGCATGATTTAGATATAAGTATGGATGAACCATGTTAATAGCAACTTTTTTTCTATTGTTTGTTAAATATAGTGGAATAGAATAATATGATCAAAAGATGTGTATATAGTCAAGTTGAGTAAAAAGTAATGTTGTAAATTTTGCAACTAAGCCTTTAAGGGTTTTAACTAAAACTTTAAAAGGAATAGGGTTTGATTGATTAAACTCAAGATTAGCTTCAAGAATGAAGTTTATTAGAAACTTAGGTTTGCTATTAGCTATTTTGTTGAGTATATAGTTAAATAAGTATTTAGCAAGAGGTCTATTGCTAGGTTTTAAATCAGTTGGATTAGTAGGAATTTCTTGTTCAAGATTAAAATTTACAAGGTATGATTTTAGGAGTGAGAAAACTTTTAAGGCTAAAAGTGTGCTTAATTTGCTATGTTGTTGCATTTCATAAATAATAGGATAATTCAAGAACTAGTCAAAGTCATTATTGTATCATGTTTTTGTATAGTTTCTTTTTTATTTTCTTTTTGTTTATCTTTTTGTTTTAGATCATTATTATTTTGGGTTTTTTGTATTTTGTTGTTTTTGGTTTGACTACTATTCTTAGATTCATTTGTAGTTTTGGTTTTTTTAGGTAGTTTTGGAAAAATTTCTTTAAAAGTATATGTCTATTTTCTGCTAACAATTGCCAGCATTTGATTTTATAGTATAAATTGCATTGTTTCCAGTTCATAGGTTTTGAAGAAGTTGAGTATTTAAGCTTAAGAAGATGAATACATTGTATATGAGCAGAAAAACTTTCTTCATCAGTTACAAAGGTTAGAGCTTGTGGTTTAAGTAAGTGTTTGTTGTCTTTAAGAATAATACATGATATATTTTTGGTTTTACATATAATGCATGTATATGCATGATGTGAAAATAGTTTAAAAGTGATTGGGTTTATAGAGGTTTTCCTAATATCTCTACAGAAGGTAGGAATGAGTAAGTAATTTTATATTTTAGTTGGAATTTGGATCTTTAAAGGCTTTTAAGAGATTTGAAGAGTTTCATATTGAAATCTATTTCTATAGAGTTAGATGCATCAGGGGTGTTTTCAGAAATTGGTTGAGGATATGATGGAATAATAATGTGTTATGAAGCAAAATAAATATGATATTTTTTACAATAACAGGTGGTAATAACAAGTTCAGTAGGTTTACAAAGAAATAAAAGTTATTTTGAAGATCACATATTTTAGAATTGAAATTGATAGGTAGAACTTTAAGAATATGAATATTGCCATCATGAGTAACAGTACTGAAACTGTTAATATGTTTGCAATGTAATTATCAAGGTCAAAGAAATCAGGTTTCACAGTATTAATGCTTGGCATTATGTGTAATTATCTTTAAAGATAATGTTTATAAGATTTAAATAGTACAAATTATTTGTGTAATGTTGTTTATAAGAAAAATTTCTTAGTTATCTATACTTCTAGACTATTTAGAAGTGATCTATAAAGTGTGATATATTTGTAAAAGCTAATTAGATGTTTAGAAAATTTTAATAAGTACTAGAAAAGTGAAAAATCTGGGGCAACCTAGCACTTTTTTCTAAAATGCCAATGAAAAAACCTGTAAAGATAGATTTTAGTTTTCACTTTTTTATTTGTATCTTGGTGAGTTTTGGTTTGTTTATAATAAATTATATATCAAAATGACTGAAATAGAGACTTGTTCTTTTCTAATAGGTAAAACGTATATTTAATTAGTAAAATATATGATAAATAAGCAAAAACCAAATTTTTGATATTTGGAACTTTTCTCAAGAACCAGGTATTGTAAGAACCCAAAACTTGGCCACCTAGAAGGAGAAAAGTCAGGTCAATAAGTTTATTTAAGAATATAGACAAGGTTACTTAAGAAAATTTTAAAAAATAAATAAATATTTTTAGCAAATTTTTGGTACAAATAATCTATGAAGAGAGTTACAGAATTGGTTATCTATAAGCAAGTTTTATTGATCAAAAATAATGTTATATAGTAAAATATAAGTCAAAATTTAATTGAATAAAAATTTGCTTATTTTTTAGGGTTAGCCTTAAGATGCATTTAATCTTATATATAAATGAATTAGGTTTATATACCAAAAGGACTGATTTTTTAGAGCTAGCCAATTAAATTGCAGATAAATATTTTTATATAAACTTCTTATATATGATATATAAGCAAATTTTATTGATCAAAATGAGATTATATAATAAAATATAAGTCAGAATTTAATTGAAAAAAAATTTGTTTACATTTTAGAATTAGCTTTATAACATGTTTTATTCTTATATATAAATAGGTTATATACCAAAAGAGCTAACTTTTTAGAGCTAGCTAATTAAATTGCATTTAAATATTTTTATATAAACTTCTTATATATAATATATAAGCAAATTGTTTTTGTAAAAATGAGGTTATATAGTAAAATATAAGTCAAAATTTAATTGAATAAAATTTTATTTACATTTTAAGGTTAGTCATAATACATGTTTTATTCTTATATGTAAATAGGTTATATACCAAAAGAGCTGACTTTTTAGGCCTAGCTAATTAAATTATAGATAAATATTTTATATAAACTTCTTATATATAATATATAAGCAAATTTTTTTTTTTTTTTTTTTTTTTTTTTTTTTTAAACCTTAAGCAGTTACGCTAATACTTTATTAAGATTCTTAAAACTATATACCTACATAATTACATAGAATTTCCTAATACTTAAGTTTAGCATCACTCGGCCACCCTAATGGTACCTAAGTGCAACCTGCTGCACTACCTCAGTTAGAGATAGACTGCTCATCTAACTACTTAAAGCCATACCAAAAGGGTCTTCTTCCTTCTGTGACAAGTATATCAATTGTCTTCAATGTTTCATTCTTCATTCGTTTTTCTTTTTCTGTTTTCTTTTCTTTCTCATCATCTTTTGATATTTTACTTTCTAACTTCTTTTCTTTTGATCTTTTTTTCTCTCTATCATCTTTTTTCATTCTATTTGTTATATTAGCACTCTTTTCCCATTCTTGTACTCTTTTATATCGAACTCTTCATACTTGGTTGTAAAAGGTATTCCACACTGTTCTAGTTGCTATATCTATACATTTTTGTATCGCATTTTTGTTTAACAATTGTTCGATTCCTTTTTTAACCTTGAGTATTGTGAGCCCTTTTATTAGTGCTTTTCTGTTCTCAATTTCTTCTTCCTCTGTTTTCCTAAAGAGTGTTGTATATAGCACTTGTGGTAGAATTCTGTCTTTTTTTCTTTCTTTGAGACTATTTCATGCTGTTGCTGCTAACACTTTTTGGATTCATTTTCACAAACTTCTTTGTTTGCTGCAACTTGCCATATGTGCTTGAGTTTCTATTTTACCTTCTTGACAAACTTGACAATCCACTGTTATATATACTTCTGGTCTTCTTCTGTTTAGTTCTTCTAATGTTGGTAAACTGTCCATTATACACTTGATTGCT
>CAJVQA010012598.1:0-10019 GCA_910591915.1 Cetraspora pellucida
ATAAATTTGTACTATATCAAATTAAGCTAATAAAAACCAACTGGCATTGTCACCAAAGTTCAAAAAAAAAAAAAAAAAAAAATTAGGCTTTACTCATATTATATAAAAGTAACTAAATGTTTTTATGATTGCAAGAAGCATCTTCAATAAGGTTGTTAAGAATATGAATAGGAATTGAGGTATTATTGTTAAGATAGGCAACATAATTGAAAGATGAAAGGATGAGATGAGTTGAAAATATGGAGCTAAGTCAATTGATAAGAAGTTTGGTATAAAGCTTGCAAATATGTTTAACAAGACTAATAGGTCAAATAAGGTTAAGATTATTATTAAAAGTATTTTATTTAGAGATAGGATAAATGCAACTATATTTCTATTGCTTGAAAATTCTGTTTTCAAGAAGACAACAGTTAAAGAGAGCAGTAATAACAAAAGTGCATTAAGGGCTAATATGTTTAAGCATTTTATAACTAATGCCTATAGGACCATAGGCTTTGTTATTAGATAATTGAGGAAGAGTTTTCAGAAATTTACAATAGTAATAGAAGAATTAAAAGAATAATACCATGTTAAATTAATATAAAGAAGTGATTGGTAGTATTGTTGCTAGAAATTATTAAAAAGAGTTTAATTAATAGGTTTATGTTTAGTTCAGTTTTGAAAATGAGATCAAACATGTTATTTAATGATTAGTGGGTTAGTAATAAGCTCTTAAAAAAGTTTTATATTAGTGAAATGAACAGGTTAGTAGTAATGATTAAGAATGCTATTAATAGCCTAAATAGGATGTGTTGTAAGGTTAACACATTTTTTGTTAGTAGTTTGGTTAATTTGTTATTGAAATAAGAAAGAGTTTTCAAAATGATGAGCATGAAAGAGTTGTTTTTAGATTGAGTAAACATGTTGAAGCCAAGTTTGAATAAAGGTTAAGTCAGTAAAGATAAGTAATTAAAGGTCACATTGTAACTGTTTATTAATTTGGAAGATGTTTTAATTAATCAATTAAAAATCTTCAAACTTCAGATATTAAATCTGACATAAAATAGATTTGCAAATATAATACATCTATAAAATTTAATACAGCTATATAATCATATTCTGACTTAACTTAAATTAAACTTAAAGCAATTTTTACTTTTTTTTTTTTTTTTTTTATAAGCAGTCATGCTAGTACTTTATTGAGTTTTTGGAATTATATTTGTAACTACATACATATCTTTAATATCTAAGTCTAGCATCATCTGGCCACCTTAACAGTACCTAAGTGCAACCTGCCACATTACTTCAAACAGAAGTAAACTACTTGTCTGACTACTTAAAGTCCATAATGAAAGGGTTTTCTTTCTTCTATGACAAGCCCCAAAATTGTCTATGTTGCTTCTTTCTTAACTTGTTTTTCTTTTTTTCTTATTTTTTCTTTTTTCTTTTCTATTTTTTCTCAGTCCACCTTCTTTTTTTCTCCTGTTTTCTTTGGAATTTCACTTTTTTTTCTTTTACTTTTCCTTGTTATTTCAACTTTTTTCTTTCATTTGATAATTTTCTCACAATGTATTCTCTATACTTGTTTGTAAAATGTGTCCCAGGTCGTTATTGCTACTATGTTTGCAAACTGTTGTCTTGATCTTGTGTTTAATAACTTTGCTAGTTTGTCTTGTATTTCTTTTGGAATTAGGCCTTTCATTAGTGCTTCTCTTATTTTAACTTTTTCTGTCTCTGTTTTTCTAAAGAGTGCTGTATATAAAATATATGAAAAAATCCGAATCTTTTTTTCTTCTTTTAATTTTTTCTATGCTGTTGCAATAGTCACTTTTTGGATTCTCTTTCAGATATTTCTTTGCCCTTTGCATATTGCTAAGTGTGCCTGTATCTCTTTTACTTTGTCTTAATATACTTGGCATTCCACTGTCGTATATATATCTGGTCTTATTTGTTGAGTTCTTCTAGGGTTGGAAGTTTATCTATTATGCACTTAATAAATGCACTTCTCCTGACACTGCTTCTTCTTGTTGTGCACTATATTCCTTTAGTTATTTTAAGTCTTTTTCAAAAATAGGTCTAGTCATAAATTGTAATTTCTGTTTCTGGTTCTAGATCTTTAACTGCTTTCATTTCTTTTCACTCTGCTCCTTATTTTGTATTTGTTACTAACTTGCAAAGCAGTCTTGCTGGTATGTCAGTTCATCTGTTTTTCTACTCTAGGTAGTACTTTATCTCTTTACAACTGACTTTTTTGGCCTGTACTATTTCCCTACTTCTTGTTTCTTTCTTTGCTAAACTATCTGCTTTATCATTCCATTTGTCTTTACTATGACTTTTTACTTTAACTAAATGTTTTTTGTCTTGATAAGGTCTTTAATCTTCATTAACCACATTGCATTCTTTTTCTTAATAATCTTGCTTCTGTCTGCTTGTTCTAGGCTTCTACTGATGTTTCTTATTGTGGCATTACTATCTGTATATAGCTCTATCTGCTTCTTCTTAGATATTGTTAGAATCGCTACCCAAATTGCTACCAACTCTGCTGTTGTCGACGTTTGCCATCCTTCTAGTCCAAAAGCTAACTCTTCTTCTGACCATTCTTGTGTTTCATTTGTTTGGACTTATCCAATACCCATATTGTTCTTAGACAATGGTTCTTTACTATCTTTTCCATTTGCTATACTATCAGTATATATTATATATTTATTTTTGTTTCTTGCAATGTTTCTTTTAAGAACTTTTGTTATTTTTTGACTAATATTTTCTTCCAGTTTTTGTTGCTTGATAATTTCTACCTCTAGCTCTTCTATCATTGTAAGGCTCTTTAATTTGCATTCATTTGCTTTTGGTTTATTTATTTCAGCCTTGTTTATTATTTGATCTATTGTTATTTTAATTTGATTGCTATTCTTACTTATTAATCTGCCTGGAATCACATGAATGTTTTTGTTTAATTTTATCCATTGTTGGCAACTGTTTTTTATTTGTTCTTCTTCACTTATACACCCTTTACATCTGTTGATTTCAGTTGCTACTTCATTCTTCTTGCACTTTACTTGCTAGTATTTGATTAGTGCCTTTTTCTTTTTCTTTTTAACCACCTTTCCGAGTTGTCTATAGTCCTGTGTATCATATACTATCTACTCTTTTCTTCTTCTATCTTCTGATATATGCTCCTATTTGACTTGCATTGTCTAAGTATTTTGTTCATCTGTTCTATAATATCTCTGCAATACTTTACTCTTTGGGCTGTTAAGCATTTTTGATTCAATTGCTTTGTATCATTCTGCTTTTTTTCTCTTACTTGATTGGCCTTAATAGCTTTTTAACTGTTGCCATGTGATTAATTTCTCTTCTTTTGCATCAAGTAGTTGGTTCAGATATATTAGACCAGCTTCATTTACTCTAACTGCTCTTTTTTTCCACAGTTGTATATCTACTAATTCTTGTATTTTGGTATCATACCTAAACATTGTCCATAATTCACTTTCTGTTTTAATGTTTATTTTTAATTTTTTTGCTTTGAGTATTGTAAGGCATGCTAAGTTGTTCTTTAAATATAATTCAATTTCTGGCTGTTCTTCTGTCTTCCATATATCTTCTGTTAAACCTGCTTTTTGACAGCCTTGTGTTATTCTTAGCCTCATTAGCTGTCCCAGACTGTCTTGTCTGTTCAGTCTTGCCATGAGGCCACTCACTTGCTTCATAATTATCTTTTGTCACAGTGTTCTACAACTGCTAAGGTTTTTGTGTTCCATTTCACAATTTTCTATTGTTCTTTGCAGACTGCTCTTTTGTTTTGCCAGATTTATTATTGGTTGATGTATTTCATTTAGGCTTCTGTTCGACATCTTTGTTAGCTGCAATATATAGTTTAGTTTAGGTATTATTACCATATTGTTTATATATACGATCTGACTCATTATTATTTTTTTGTACTTTAGATCTCTTATAGTTTGGCTTACTATTCCTTTTGCCTTTTGCTTTACTTGTATCTCTTGTATTCTGTTGTTTAACCATATTCCTAATGAACGAACTATTTTATGTCTTGGTTCTTCTATTATCTTGCTTTTTCTATATACTACTGCTCTTTCTTCTTTTTGGACTTTCATGTTCATTATTATTAATTTTAACTTTGATTTATTTATCTCTATATCATTCATTTCAAAAAACTCTTCTGCTATTTCTAAGATTTTTAACAATTGCTCTTTACTGCTTGCAATTCATGTTGTATCATCTGCATATGCAATTGCAGCCTGATAATATCTTGTAATGTTGTTGCATTGCATGCCTTTTTGCAAATGCTGCTTAACTGTATACTCTAAACTTTCTTCTTCTTAGATTCTCTCTAGTAATGGGTCATAGAAGAGACACCATATTAATAGTAAAATTACTTCTCTTTGGTCTATTCTGTCTCCTGCTATTAGTTCTTCTGTTAGGCCATAGGCTGTAATTATTCTTAATTGTCTCTTGTAAAAAAGATTTAGTATATATTTAATTGTTTTCTTGGGTATTTTGACTCTTTGCAATGCTAGTTTAAGGCTTTTAAGAGGGACTGAGTCAAATGCCTTTTTCATATTCTGCAGCAGTATCCATATTTCTTTATCTTTTTCTTTTGCTTCTTCCATTATTATGTTTAAGATCTGTACTGGTTGTTTTGTTAAGTTTCTTGGAAGACCTGCAAAGTTTGGCCCTCTAAGTATTTCTCTTTCTATAAATACTTTGGCAAGCCTTTTTGTTACTACCTTTGTCACAACTTTTCTGAATGTTTCAATTAATGCTATCAGGCAGATATTATTTAAGCTATATCTCCACTTTACATCTTTTGGTATTGGGTACACTTGTGCTATCTTTCACTTCATTGAAATTTTTTCTACTTATAAACATAAGTCTGTGAAGCTTCTGAAAATTTCTTGTATTTTTACTCCTGCTTTCTTGATCAATATATAACTTATATCTGAGATACCTGGAGCTTGTTCCTGTCTTTAACTCTCTTAGTACTTCTTTCTATTCTTTTTTCTTAATTTTCCTTTCAACTTCTATATATCATTCCTCTTTGATACTTTCTCTTGGTTTGTATATCTCTTTCTACTTTTCTGTCATTGCTTCTAATTTGGTGTTTCTTTTTCTAAACTATATTCTATAATGTTCTATTATATTTGTTTTTACCTCTTCTGGTTTTATTATTAAATATATCTTCTCTTCTTCTTGCTTGATAAGTCTATCAAGCACTATTTTTTTGTACAGTTTGTTTAAGAGGCTGGCTAGTATTTTCTCTTGATTTGTCTTAATCATTTCGCATTTTTTATTTATATTCTCTTCTATTCATCTTTTTTGTACTTGTTCCCAGTATTTCTTCATTTTTTCCTATAAAAGCTTTTGCCATCCTTTTATATCTTCTATCCAGGCATGTGACTAATGCCTCTGTAATTTCAGCAGTTTTGTACCTATCTTGTTGCCTAGTGCTTTTAGTTGTTCGTTTGTTCTACTTTTTTCTTCTTCTGTTACTTCTTGGTCTTTTCTTGTCTTTGCATATTTGATTAATCTTTGTAGCATTACAATATCTTTTTCTTGTTGCTGTGTTTTCTAACTAGTTCTTTTATTTGTCATTGTGTTGTATTTTTTTTTTTGGATATATGCTTATTGGCTGCAGTGATGATTGCTTCTTCTATAGTATTCCATATAATATTTATTTTGTTTATATATTCCTCTACATCTTGTACCTCTGTTTGGATGCTTTTAAGGCTTTCTTTTACTTCTAATTGTCTTTGCAGCTTCTGTATATAATTTTCCCAATTTTCTGGTTTTGCCTAATTATATAGATATAATGTTCTTAATTGTCCTTTTCTTTTAACCTCTGCTTTACTGTTTCTTCCTATTATATGTTTAATTCATATTTCTGTAGTTATAATTTTATGATCACTCTCTGTAATTCCTTCTGTTTCTTCTATGTTTGCCTTTTGCAAACCCAAGGCCAACTCTTCTAATACCCAGATATAGTCAATTCTTGTTGCAGCTTCTCTGTTTGACTATGTGTAGTTTTGGCTTGTTGGATGCATATTTCTGTATATGTCTATAAAGCCTTGTTTTCTCATTTAGTTAAAAATTAGCAGTCTTTTAAAGTTTGCTGACTGTGAATGTTGTCTGTTTAATGTGTTGTTTACTGTGTGATTAAAGTTACCTATGATTACAAATTGTGTTTGTCTTTTCTATTTAGTAACCATCTCTACAATCTTTTGTTGGATGTTTTTCTCTATCATCTTGTTATTTGGCAGTATATAGACTTCTATCATTATTAACTCTAATTGCTTGAAGTATAATGTGATTTCTATTATGTATTCACTTATTCTTTTAACTACACCCACATGCTTTTCCCATTGTTCTTCTATTAGGATTCCTACACCTGATCCTTTTTTCTTATCTTCTGCTGCATTTGTCCAATATTCTATATAGTTTTTGTTTGATGCATGCATCAAAAACTTTTCTTCTTTTTCAGTAATATTTGTTTCTATGACTTCCAATATTGCAATTTCCTTCTCTTCTGCCCAGCCAAGCAAATTTTAAAGTTTTCAACTATTGGTTTTTAGTCCATTAACGTTATAACATGCTATTTTAATCTCTTTCTTTTCTTGTTTCTATTTCTCCTTTAATTGGTCTTGTTTTGTTTTTATATTTTCTACTTTTCCTTCTTCTTTTCTAGTTTTCTTTTCTTTTCAGTAAGAAGTTGTTGTATTTTTCTCATATATATATATCTCTCTTTGTAGAAAATCTTCAATCTCCTTATCCATTTTCATTAGTTTGACTAAGGTGCCCTTAGGAGTGATCAGCTAGACCATCTCTTGTCCCTAGCTGTATTTTTTCCATTGCTTTGTCTTGCTGAACTTTGAGTCTGTCTAGTTTTTCTAAAATTCTTTGAAGCAGATCTTGCATTTGTGAATTGAAATTATCTTTATCTGTTTGTTTTACTCAACTGCTACCTTTGCTTTTATCATTTTTTCTTTTGATTGTTTCTTTTTTGTCAAACTTCTGCTCTTCTTCATTTACATTAAAAGATATCTCTTCTGTATTTGGATGTCTTTGACTATTAATATCTTCTTTTTTTCTGTTTCACTTTTCTTGAAAATCTTTCTAATATAGAAGATGGTTATTAAATCTTATTGGTTTGGATTGTACTGTTTCTATTTCTTCTTTTGATGCAAAGGTGATTGTTGCTGCTCTTTTTTGGTTCCCATTTCTGTTAGATAGTATATAAACTGACTTTGCTCTCTTGTTTTTTAAACAGTGTAGTAGCAATACTTTCAAAGTATTGCCTAGAAGCTCTGTTAGTCTTGTTGTAAATATATTTTGAAGGTCACATTGTGTGTAATCTTTATTACCTTTGGTTACTCTTGCCAACTTGTGAATGCTAATTGGCAAAGTCCATGGAATGTTTTCATCAGTAAGTTGATCTGCTTGAACTACTGCTAATGCTTTGTGTTTTAATCTTTTAATACGTCTTATTTGTACCTTCTTAAAGCTTTTGCACATATGCCTGATTTTCTCTGCATTGATATTCACAGGTAGGTCTCATATTGTAAAACAGTCATATGGATTTGTTTTATTTTTTATCATAAAAAGGTCTTCTTTCTTCTTATATTCTTCTCTTCTAGATTGGCTTCTATATCTTTCTTTCTCTTTTTTGTCATTGTTTTTAACTTGTTGTTCAAGATTTGATTTTTTGTTTCTCTCTTCTTTTGAAATAAGCTTGAGCCATTCACCTTC
Source organism: Cetraspora pellucida (assembly GCA_910591915.1). NCBI lineage: Eukaryota > Fungi > Glomeromycota > Glomeromycetes > Diversisporales > Gigasporaceae > Cetraspora > Cetraspora pellucida. The sequence goes on from CAJVQA010012598.1 coordinate 7,741, forward strand.
TTTTTCTTGAATTCTGTTCATCACTGCATCTTGACTATGTTCACAATCAAAGTCTACTTCTACTTAGTTGTTTCCTTTTTTAAAAACTTCTTTGATTGTCTTAATATGAAGATTTTTGTTCAGAATTCATTGCACGTATTTTATTCTTTCATCACTTGTTTTTCCTAGTAGAATGTATGCTGGCATGTTTGCCTTAAAGGACATGTCCTTCTTACATATTCTATTTTCTGATGACCATTGGCTATATTCAATTGTGTCTGTAAAGATTGAATCCTCATAGGTCATGTTTTCTTCTCTTAATTCTGTTATCTTTTTGTCGATGTTTTCTATATTTTTCTCAACATCTCTGATGATGCTGTCTCTCAGAGCTTCTGTGTCTTTCTTTATCTTTTTTTTCCTCATTTCTTCTACTTCATTTGATTTGTTTATAGAAGTTTGGTTTGTGCTTGATGAGAAATTTCTTTGTTGCATATCTTGTCATATATTAATATTAAGCTTCTCCATTTGGTCAATAATTTCATTTATTATTTGGATTAGTTTTTCTTGCAGTATTTCTTCTTTTGCTATATCTTGACATCTTTTCTTTGTTATTGAAGCTTGCATCTTTTCTATGCTGTTCAGTTTCTCTATTCCTTCCATTTTCTTCTCTTCCTTAAGTATTTCTTCTTTGTTCATATTTGTAATATATTTGACTGATTTTGGATTCTGATTCATCAGTCTAAGTCTTTGTACCTATTCATCTATTATATCTTCTTCAAGCCAGCTTAATTTTGCTAGGCTTAAGGCCTTAAGAATTTGTTCATAAAGTAGTACATTGCTTAGTATAATATAGTTTGGATTGTTTATTGCTAAGTCCTTTGCTATATGCTCTACATTGCTTGGTTCTTTTGTAGGCATTGTTAGAATTTAGCCCAACAATTTAGAATTTAAATATCTTTGATTTTTATTATCTGCCTTCTTAATGCAGTACATAATGTTTGTGTCGATAGTCTAATCTATTTAATTTGTTTGTTGTGTTTCTATCTTGTACACCTTCCTTCTTGATTTGTTTATATGCAGCTTGTGTCGTGCTACTATTAACTACTATCTATTTATCTATTTCCTAATTAGGAATGTAACTTTGTTGTTTGTTATTGTTGTTTAGTCAGTCATGTGTTTTTTTTCTGTTTTTTAGGATCAAATGTAATTTTCTAAACTTTTAAATTTTACATTAAAAAGAAAAGAAATTTTTCTAAAAGCAGGTTTAGTCTGTTAGAGATACCTCTTCTGTTGTTATACTTCAACTATTGTTTATGTATTTTTGAACATAAACTCTTTTTTCTTAAATGCTCAAGAACTGTTTCCTATTCTGTTTTGGTCATATTTTGTGTTTTTTGTTTCTGCTCTACTTGGAATTAAAAATCAGTAAGAAGAGTTTGATAAAATTAATTTTTACTTTTTTATTCATAGTTTTATCTAATATTTTACTAAATATTTATATTAATAATAAATGCAATAAAAAATCTTGGCTCAACAACTACTCTCAAATTAATATAAACTAAAAATTAGAATATCATTCATTATATCAACTATTTTAAACATCTTAAAAACATTACTACTATTTTTTACAAAGTTAAATTACATTTTACAAACTTATTTTACAACCAAGCAGATTTATTTGCAAAACAAAGAACATTAAAACATATTATTTATTTTAATAATTTAAAGTTTAATACTTCAAATTACTTTATATAAAATAACTATTTAATTTCTTTTAAAGCTTATATTTTTATCAAAAATTCTATAACTATTCAAGGAATTGCCAAATAGTCAAACTTGAAATTTCTTCAAAATATTATCAACATTAAATAGACACTCAAATTTAAAATTATCAGTTTACTTAAAGATAATCTACAAAAATAGTTTTTCTGTATTAAAATTCTTACTAATAATCTACTTACTATGCAAAGCCTTAACATTTATTATTCATATCTTTATACTATACCAAGCTGCTCTTATTACACAAATTCTGAACACACTTTTTATTTATTTTTATTTCCTAGTAATACTCAAAATATCCTTCAATTACTTAAAAGTACAATATATGATATTCTAATATCAGTTTAAATTACTAACATAATCCTAATAACTTAATTAAATATTCTTCTAAATTTTATATTTAACTCTTTAAATCCTTAATTTAAATATATTATATGTACAGGAGTGTGGGTCCCATAGCTTAGCGGTTAAGCTCCCATGCCCCCACAGTCAAGGTCAACAGTTCAAGTCCAGCTGGAGGC
>CAJVQA010012599.1:0-10018 GCA_910591915.1 Cetraspora pellucida
TTGTTCAAGTATTGTAAAAAAATTTTTTTATGTGTTTCACACCGTGTGTAAAATCAATTGTGTAACATCAACGTTCCCTCCTGTTACCTAGCCCACAACATAAAAACGACTTGTTAATCACTCAACCCATTTTTTTCCAGTTGGCATGATAAAAAAAAAGATGGTTCATAATCCACTTAAGGTTTTTAAGAATGCATTTTCGTCAGAGAGACTTCGTTTACCGAACAAGCCGTTAAACGAGACCAGGTAGGCATCGTAATAGTTTGTTTTGAGACGCGAGCAGTGTTGACACGTATGAATTGTAGTCTTCCATATCCGCTTGCCTCAGACGTATCCGTGGAAGATTATAACTTTTTCATCGAAAGTGGAGAGATAAGTGGATACAAATTCGAATATAACAACGGCACTGTATATATAGTCGATATGTGCTCAAATGAACATGAAGCTATTAATGAGGTGCTGCGGGACTCTTTCCGTGCTCACTGCCCTACTACTACTTATGCTATTTATAATGCCCCAATACAAATTCGTGGTCAGCCGCGTAAGGGAATTTTTCCAATTTGTTTGATTTTTCACTTGTTATTTTTTTAAATATTTCTTACGTCCTTTTCACAGTTCATGAATCACCAGCTGGTGACAGAACTCGCATTGCACCGGATCTTGCTGTCTTTCCACATCCAAATTATGTTCCAGATCCTCCAGTTCCGCACCCTGGTCCGCCACCCAGTGATACAAGAGTACTTTTAATTTGTTATATGCATTTTTTTGATACTGATATGGCTGATAGGAAATTTTTGTGATACTAATACTAATGTGATTGATATAGGGAAACCCTTATGCAAGAATAATTTGTGAAATAGCCGTGGCCCAAACTTCCTCCAGCTTGAATGTTAAATGCAGACTTTGGAAGCTGAATTCGTACGTACGATCTGTGCTTGGCATTAAACTTTACAATATAATGAACACACGCAATAACCCACAAAGAAAAAGAGATCGTGCAATGAAGGTATATTTCATTGTTTCATTATTATATAAATTTATATTTATATATTTTAAATTTAAATATTAGGCTACGCTTTGGCGGCAAGGTGTTCCAAAACAGAAGGTAAGGTGGACTGTTGAGGAAGAAAATTCTACTTCCTACTTTTTGATGCGCAAAGTCCATTCTTATATGATAGTGGAAATTTGGCACTGTAAACAAAGACGGTTCCCCTACTGGCCCTACTGGTTGTCATGGCCCGAACGACCCCAACTATGTAATTACAATCCCTGTTAGCAACGTATTTTACGATCCAGCGATTCCTGAAATCGGATATACTCCATTACCTCCTCCTGCAACATTGATGACTGCTGTTTTTGAAATCGACTTATACGAAGTTCAGCAAATGGTTTTACTTAGTCAGGCAAAATAAAAATCAAAAGATCCATGTTTTGTTAGCGGATTTATATGATCAGAAAATGAAAATTCAAAATTTTTAGATTTTCTTGTTTTCCATGATTAATGAAATGCAGAAAATTGCAGCTTTAAGCAGAAGGGTTGTAAATTGCAAGTTACCATCAGTAAATTGCCAGGCAAATTACCATAGGTTACCTAAAGTTCTAGGTAAGCTACCAAATTACTTTGGAGTTAATATTAATTTTGACTAGTATTAAGCCAAAAAGTATTATGAGAAGGTAGATAGTTAGCAAACTGGATGGTGAGGTTTTAGGAAACTATGGTAATTTACCCGGTAAGTAACCGATGGGTTTGGTAACTTATGGTAATTTTACAACTCTGTATGTAATACACATGAATTTTGTTGTTAAATCAAAGTATGCAGTTTATTTACCTATTAAAATAATTTTATATTATTATTTACTATCTTGAGGATTTATGATTCGGTATAAGAGCTATACGTACGTATTCATAGTTAATTTATATATCTGATATCAGATATTAAGTTAACCAAAACTATATTATTTTGCTATACTTTATAAAAAAATTTATTATTTAATACTGTAAGAATTTTTGATTCTTTAAAACCGATTTCATCAAATAAGAAAATTAATATCAATCTCTCAAATCTTTAAAACATCTCAAGTATACAGTATCTAGATTTATTAATGTAAAGTAGAACATATATAATTAATTAAGAATGTCATTTATATCGAATATTTGTCTTCTAGCAAATATAAGAGCCGTATAAGAAAGGGGTTAATGAATACCTTACACCAGATTCATTATACTATTGGTTTTAATCGGGATGATAAAATTGTTATCGATTTGATTTTTAATTAAAGATATGCAGATCATTGGACATGTCCGCTAATCGTTTTTTTTCGGTATTAAGGTGACCTTCTTTGGTCATTAAGCTTTATTAATATTTCAGAACAAAGGTGTTCTCTTAGAAACAACGAGTACAACTGGTTACATGCGTAACTTTTTTATATTATTTATTTAATGAGTTTGTTTGAAGGTTTTTCATCAATTGTTATATCTAACATCTCTGCTTGAGTGATTTATTTTAACCTTCTGATTGTTATACTCTGTAATTATATTAATTCATATTACTGATCTTAGGATTATTTTATCTTCAAAGGTAAAATTTATTAGAATTTTTTGTAATTTATTTATAGTTGATATAGTTTCTAATTTTTATAAAGTTTATATGATTTCAGTATTTTTTTTATAACCTTATTAGTATTTTATTTATTTTTACAAGTTATTTTATATTACAGTCAGACCCCCTAAATGCACTCTCTCTAAACGTACCACCTCTCTAAATGCACAATATAAGTCTGGGTCCATGACGGGACTTATAGATAAATGCACGTTCTTTATTCTGTAAGTGCACGCTATTGTCTGGCCCACTTATAAAAACTCCCTTCATAAATGCATTCACGTGATTATCAGCCAATCAAACACATTATTTATAGCCTATTAAATTCGTAATAATAGTCACATTGTGATTTTATTAGTGTTCTCTAATTGCAACCCTCTCTAAATGCACGCTCTAGAGCTGATCCCGACGACGTGCATTTAGGAAGGTCTGACTGTATTAATATAGTTAGTTTTGTATAATGTGATTTTATATTAATATATAGTTTTGTATGCTTTGATTTTATATTTAGATTAATTGGTAATCAAATTGGTAATATTTTTTATTAAAGGTTCTTATTTATATAAGTTATTTGTTTTAAGTTTTTTACAATCAAGATTTTTATAAATAATATTATTAAAAGTTGTATTATTTTTTTACTTATAATTTTCAAATAAATTTTTTATTTTATTTTATTTTTTTTTTTAAATATTAAGGTGAGTACTTGTGATCCAGGATTTTATTGATAATATATTTGGCTAATGGTTGCATTATGACCACAGGGGCAACTATAGGAAGAGTGTACAACTAGTCACTCATACAATTTTAGTCATTGTCTGATTTAAGTAATCTGCCTAAAGGTTCTACACTAGCTGTCATATCTGAAACCTGCTTGTAGGTTTCCTATTTAACTACTCTGTTTTTATATCCATCCACCTACCTCTGCTTACTAATGACTCTAGCTAATGCCAGTAAAAATATGTCATGGTCATTAAGTCTTTAAATCAGTTCATTTACATAGGAAATCTTTGACCTTGTATTAAACCTTCTAGAATCTTCTGTATCCTATTCTTACAGCTAACTCAGTATCATTATGATTGAGACCAACACTAATAGTTAGGGCATACTATTAAACTGCTATGCTCTTATAGAGTTTACCTCAACTTCAGTCCTGACTTTACAACATATTCTTACTACTTTGGTATTCAATTCAAGTTCTACCAAGCTGTTATTCCAGATAGTCCAGAAAGATAAATTGAAACTATACATCTCTGGTTTACATGTTTGTTGGCATGTATCCTTTTTTTCCAGAATCTAAAAATTCTGGTGACCTGGTTGGTTCATCTGATTTCTCCTTGAAGACTGGCACATTTGCTCAGTTTTACAAGTTCTAGCTCTATTTCATAAGTCTAGTCTTTATAGTAACATTATCAAAGGTTCAGGTTACCTTTCTATTTGGGTCTTCCAAGTAGGCTTCTATTTTCCTATTAGGTTCCTGTAATTTACATGGCCTAAGGACTTATCTTAGGTTCATATTACTCAGTACCGGTTTGTGTTCCTTCATACAACATTGTACAAGTGCCTAGACCTTCCAGTTATACTGGTATAATACAGGTTACAGATATCTTATTCTAACTAATCACGAAAGACAGTTAGTCATAATACAGAAAGAATTACATATTTTTGCTATCACTGAGATTTGAACTCTAGACCTGTCACTTGGGGGTTGACAACTTATCCACTTTACTAGGTTACTACATCTTTAAATTTTTTATTTAAAAATATATATTTTTTAAATTATATATATAATATTGCATATTATTAAAGTTAGTTTTAAAATAATTAGAATTGCAAAGTAGTAATTTTTAAATTACAGATAAGTCATTAAAATAATTTTTTTTTTTAAATTTTAAAATTAATAAGTTTTGAATTCTAGATTTATTATTTAAAAAATGATAATTTAACTATTATGCTAGAATTGTTATATTTTTTGTTAATTATTAAAATAATTTAAAAATAAGTAAAAGTTTAAAAAATTAATTTTTTTTTTAATTTTGACAACGTCAGCTGGTTTATTAAATTTTAAATTTATTATAGTACAATTTATAATTATATTTATAGGATTAATTATTACTAATACTATATTAGCTATTATAATTTATTTTACTAACTTCATCTATCTAAGTTTGTATCTGCTGTATGCAATTATTATAATAACTATTTGTAATTAGGTCTTTTTTTTTTTAACTATCTCTGATGACAAACATTGTAGGCATATGTGGTGTTTTTTTTTAATTAAATGCTACTTATAGCAATATTTTTTTTTTTACTTGAACAGTCTTATTAGTTTATCTTTATTATAATTTTTTACATATATATATACAAAATTTTGTATAATTTTTTGGCCCAATATCTTGTAAATACTTCTATAAATCTTACAAGTAATCTGTCTGTACTAACTGTTTAACTTCATAAAAAATTAGAGTATATCAGAAGTCATATCTGACTGCTACCCTACAATGAGATGTTGCCAATCTAATAATATCTTCTTGTAGAGAAGTAAACAAAAACAAAAAAAACTTATATATAAAAAAACACAAAAGTATAAAGAAAGATGATAAAAAATACAATACAAGAAATAAAAAGAAGAAGAAAAAAAGTAAAAAAAGAAAAAATATATGCAACTTTCACTATATGACTATTAAATAGTTACAATTATAAGCTTGTATCAGGTTTTTAAAAATTATAAACTATACTAAATAGAATTAACTTTATTATTTTTCTATTTACTTAGAATATTTAATAAAAACCATATAGGATAAAACTTTGACTTAAATATAAAGAGTCAGCATGGGTCACTAGTTAGTCCAGAAGTAGTATTTTACAAAGTTCTAGTAATTTAAGACACATGTATAAGTTGTATTTGTATTGCTATATTGTTTATACAATGCTAATTAGAAAATAAATACTGCTAACTGTTTTGATATTTTATATATTAATTTTTTGAAGAGAATAAACTGAATTATTTATTTTTTACAAAATTTTTCTTAAAAAAAAGAGAAGACATAAAGTGAACCAAACTATAGTTTTTATAAGTGCTTAACCTTTCTGAAAGTTCTTTATAGATTTTACAGTATATAGAAATAATATATCTAATATTATTATTTACTTTATAAGAGATTTTTGGCTTTTATTAACTACTCCTTTTATGGTTTTAGAGCTTCTTTAAACTACTATTATAAAGTGATAGCTTCTTTTTCAACTTTATTTTAATGCTTACTATATATAATCAGTGTTTTAGAGAAGGTTTATAAAGTTTAATATATTAACTATATTATTTTTCTATAGTTCAGTATTTTGGAAAGTTTGGTCCAAATGATCATCAAGACTTATAGCAATATTAATTATATATTAAAATATTTCTAAACTAGATATTTATATTTTTTTTATAAATAGACTTTATAAAACATTTGTTACAAATTAGTATAATCTCTTTAGAAATTCTATTCTTTGTGATTATAAAAAATATTAAATCTGAGTATTATATATTACCTCATTTGTAAACTGCATAACAGCACCAAATTTTATATATATAGCTATAGAATAGTTTTATATATTTTTTTTATTTTTTTATTTTTTTTAACTTAAGCAGTCATACTAGTACTTTATTAGAATTCTTAAAACTATATAAATTACATAGAATTTTTCTAATATATAAGTCTAGTATTACTTAGTTACCCAAATAGTATCTAAGTATAATCTGCTACACTATCTCAGTTAGAGATAGACTGCTCATCTGACTGCTACTCTACAATAGAACATCACCAATCTAATAACATCTTTTTATAAGAAAACAAAAAACAAAAAAAAATTTTTTATATAAAAAAACAAAACAGAGTTATAGAGGCAAAACAATAAAAGATACAAATTAAGAAATAAAAAGAGAAAAAGAATAAATAAGAAAAAAATGAAAATATATAAAACTTGTAATTTACATATATTACTAATAATACAACTCTTCCTACTGATTCTTAATTCCAAAACAAGAAAAAACAAAATATAAGAATAAGAGAAAAACAGACTAGCAAACATTCTTTAGATAATTATCAAAAAAGTTGTATTAAAAAATACATATAGTATAACAGAGTTTAGAAGACAAAGGAAGCTATACTAAGATATTAACAAAAAACAGCAATATTTTTAGCATAAAAAATAGAATTTTTGGAAAATTGACTTAATCTTGAAAAAATAAAAAACAAAACACATGATAACTGTAGTAACAACAATTAATAATAAACAAATAAAACTCATTATCTAATTAGAAAACAGCAACTATTACTATAGAATTAGTAATATAATACTAATAATATACTAACAAATATAACAAAAAGTTTAAGTCTAGATACTGATTAGCCAAAAAAGAAAGATCTTGATATAATCTAGTAGAATATAAATCAATAGATGAAAATGCAATACAGATATTATATCTAATATTAGAGAAATAGAGAATAAAAATCAAAGATATGTAAACTGTAAAATTTTAAACCAAGTTCTCAAAACTCTTATACAAAACTCAAGTAATATTGAATACATTGCTAAAGATTTAGTAATATATGACTCAAAACATATTATGCCTCATAATATACTAGTATATAGTCAAATATTAAAAATCTTAAAAGTAGCAAAAACAAGCTAACTCAAAGAAAAGATAATTAATGAGTAGGCAAAAAAGCTCAAATCAATAAGCTTTAATTCAGGTTTTTTTAAATACAACTCAAATATAAACAAAGAAGTAATACATCAAGATAAAAAAAAAACAAATAATAAACAAGAGCTGGTAATACTAGAAGAACAAATAAATAGTCTTAGCATTACAATATCATATTATCAAACAAGCCAAACTACTAGTAAATATAAAATACTAGAAAATAACATATCGCAAAGAATGAAAGAAAGCAGTAAAGACATAGATATAAAATTAGAAGAACAAGAAGAAGAATTAACTAATGAAAAAACTAATGTTTTATTTTTTGTGAGTACAATTAAGCATAGCCAATAGTTTTCAAAAAACAGAATATGTAATAAGAACAGGTCTTTTCAGACAAATATGCTAACATATGCTTTGCCAGACAAATCTAAAGAAGAAAGAGTAAAGTATATTCAGTAGATCTTAGAAAATAATCATTATATTAAAACAATTAAAAAAGTATTCAAAATAGAAACAATTGAATAGAGATAGATTTTGATTGTAAATATAGCAAAGATATAGCAATAGACAGAATTAGAAGAAAAGAAAATGAATGGCTTAAACTTATTCCAGAAGAGGATAAGAGTAAAAGTTAAAAAATAGAACAACAAGAGAAACACTATACTAAAAAAAGAAAAGAAGTAAATATAAAACAAACAAGAGAAAATAAAAATCAAAAAGAACAAAAAAAGTAAATAAATAAGAAAAAGAAGAAAAAGAAAAAGATTCTATAAAGAAAAGCATTATAATAAAAAATTTTAAAGAAAAAAGAAAGGAAAAAAAACTGTATGAGAAAAAATAGTTAACTATATAGGATTTATTACTAAACATTAATAAAAAAAATATAAATATATATGCAGAAAATTCAAAAATATGAATATTATATGAGTTAAAAGATCACTATACAAGGCATTGGCAATAATAATAATAAGCTTAGAGAAAGAAAAAAACTTCTTGTAGATATTGCCACTTGGCAATAACAAATTAGCATATATAACAAATAGGAATAAAGATTATGACCAAAAAGATAAGCAAGAATAGTACATAGCTAAATTGTTAAACATCTCAAGAGAAGCTTCAAAAGTGCTTTTGTTATGATGCCTAAAAAACAAAGGTGCAAAAATAGTATACATCCTATGTAACAGAAATGAAAACCAAAAGAAGTTTGCAATAATTATTTTTGCAAATACTCTAGTAACAAAAGAAGCCCAAATAATACCAATATAATACAATAATTACTAAATAAGTTGAAAAAATCTTAGAAAAAAGAAAGTACAAAAAAGAGATGAATTAAAAAGAAAAAAAACAAGAAAGATCAAAAATAAATAGTAAAAGATAAGAGATATCAAAAATTAAAAACATAATGCAAGAAAAACCAAATAGAAGATATGGTGAAATAGGACTAAACTTCCAAATACAAAATATAAAAGAATAATTAGAAAACAAAAATGCTAATATAAAAGTAAAAGAAAAGGCTTTAAAGAAAAGAAAGACCAAAACAGTTCTGCAAGATCAAGCAAGAATAGTACAAATAGAAGATGTTTTGTATCAAATTTTAGATAGACTAGACAAAATAAAAAAAATGCAGCTAGGTATAAAAAGTAGCCTAGCTAATTACTTCTAAAAGTATTACAGTTGAATTAATAAATATAGACAAGAGAATTAAAGAGTTTTTGTAAACTAAAAGGAAGGTGTTTTAAGAAAGAAATAAAGTAAAGACTTCTTGTCAAGAAGAAGAGATATGCATTAAAGAGAAAAAAGTACTTAAAAGTACAGAAACAAAATAAAGATTACTAAAAAAAAAATAAAAAATAAATAAAAAAGAAATAAAACCAGCATGTTACAATGTAAATAGACTCATACCCAAAGGTTGAAAATTGGAAAATCTGTTTAGTTAGGCAAAAAAAAAAGAAAATCACAATATTAGAAATTATAGAAATAAATTTTACAGAAAGAGAAAAGAAATTTCTAATATATGCAACAGGCAAAGAATTCTGGACAAATGCAGCAAAGAATAAAAAGAAAGGTTCAGGCATTGGAATCATAATAGATGAACAATAAAAAAAGCATATAGGTGCAGTTAAGGAAATAAGTGAATATATGATAGAGATAATACTATACTTTAAATAATTAAAATTAGTAATGATTATAGTCTATATACACTCTCTTTACTGATTCTTAATTTCTAAACAAAGCCAAACAAACATAGAGAAAAAACACAAAAACAGCTCTATAAACTGCATTTTGAGTTCTAAGAAAAAAGACTTAGCACACAAAATACAACAACTTTACTTTAACAATAGTATAAAGAAAATCTTCTTAAACAAAAGCTTTTGCTAATTTTATGGTTTTTTGAAAAAATTTATAAAAAAATTGGAAAACAGCACTAGACTCTGAAAAACAGAATTGAAGCATATGACCAATCATCAATACAAACAAAACAACATGTTATGTTATACTAAACAACAAATAGTAACAACAAATAGCTTTATTAAAAAATAACAAGTAAGTATGGCACATAGAACAAAAAATAAATGAACAATGAAATAGTCTAGAAATGGAAATACAAACTAGATTAGGATTACCATGCAGTACAAACCTAATTCAACATATCAGGATGTGGTGACCTAGTGAAGTGGTCAGGTTGTCAACCCTCCAAGTGGTAGGTTGGGTGTTCAAATCCCATCGACGG
>CAJVQA010012600.1:0-10018 GCA_910591915.1 Cetraspora pellucida
ATAGGTGATTATTCAAATTTTTGCCATCGGTAGGTTTTGAACTTACAACCTACCACTTGGGGGGTTGACAACTTATCCACTTCACTAAGTCACCACACCCATAGATAAATAAATCAAATAATAAAATATGTAGAAAAATATATAAACAACTAGACTGTCAAAATCATTAAAAGAAAAAGATACTAAAGATATATTATATCAAATTATTTAAATTGAAAGTTTGAAAAATCTTTTTAGTTCTTAATTATGACTAATAAAAAATAATAGAAAAGACATCAAAAAGATAGATACTGGGATTTAAATAAACCTTACAAAAGTACAATGATTTAATAGTCAGTTCTAATGACAAATAATAGTTTAGACCAAAATAATATCAGATCAACTATAAGTATGAGATAAAGAAGGTTTTAATCAGTTTAACACAAAGTTAAATATAAATTAATGATTATAACATATTTTTACTGGTTTATTAGAGTTATTGATAAAATATAATGAATACAGTATCAAAATGTTTAAATAAAAGATCTACAGATAGATCTTAGATATAGCAACTAGTATAAAACCTTTAAACAGACTACTTAAATTAGACAATGACTAAAGTTGTATGAATGATTAGTTGTACATTCTTTTTATGATTGCCTCTATGCCTGTTATGTCAACAGATGCTAACCAATATATACTATTAATAAAGTTCTGAGTCACATATACTCATCTTAATATCAAAAAAAAAAAAATCTTATAACTTAACTATCTCAACTAATAATTACTATAACACAAATAATTTTTCAAATTTTCATTTTTAGTAGGTTTTAAACCCTTAACCTATTATTTGAAAGAATGGCAACTTATTTATTTCGATAAATTAACACACCTTTTTGTTAAGCTTATTGATCAACCCGGATCATGTTTTTTTGAACTTAATTATTACTGTAGATCTGCGATTTCTAATCAAAATTAATTTTTTAACTTTTTTCATTCCAATAATAGTAATTTTTAAATAAATAAGCTTGCACAATAGTAAAATTAACCCAGAAACAATTTTTACTTAATGCACTGAAAAATACAAAGTTTTTTGGTGTTTTTTTTAGCATTTTTTAGGGTTAGAATTAGGGTTTATTGATAGAATTTATAATAAACAAGTATAAGCGAGTTTTAGATCAAATAGAAGCCTTTCATTTCATTTAGGTGGATTTGTAATGGCATAAACGATCCTCAGTCAATAATCTCTGAGCAAAATAAATCCAATAAAATCAAGAATACTGGAATATCAAGCACATAATCATTAGATTATGAAATTTTCTTCAAATTCTCCGATATCTTATAATCTACGGAGCTCTAAATTGCTCGGATCGAGAATCGTTTCTGCCACTAATAATCCACCTTTCATTTTAATCTGATCTCATTATAATCCGCGACAATAATTAGTCACCATACTTTAGAGCAATAACTTGGACTACAGTAAATAGCAGAGTATATACTGTATCTAATTGGATAAAGAAAATCCCGAGTTTAATACATTTGTAATAATTTTGTAATAATGTAATATCTTATTAAAAACCCTAGTAAAAAATGTACTGGCCAAGAATACCAATTTTTTTAAAAAACAATACAGTTCAATGCGTTGCTATAAAAGAAAATATTTTTATTTAAATAAGGTGACTTGAAATTCCAGTGATTTTTGTCCATTATGGTTTATTATCGGCAAATTTAAGTTGGCTTAACTGTATCAGTATCCAAATTATTGACCTGACTTTTTAACTGACTACAATCATTATCAATAATTAACATATTATAATTTTGATTAAGATATATTATGTATGACTGCCGTGCATTTGACGATGAGTTAACATCATCAAACTTTCTGGGCAAATAAGCTATAGCATTGATTGTATCTTTTATGGTGTGAACCATTACTGGTATAGCAGTTTGCGGCTCAAAAACAAAAAGGCGACACTCTGAAACAAAAATGATTTAAAGTTAAAAATAACTGGATTATATTTAAAAAAAACTAACAATAAGTAATACCTTGCAATCTCTTGCAATTGCTCACAACGATAAAACGGGAACTTTTAGGATCTATGGCTAAATGATGTACTTCAATCTTATGACTCCACCAGACTCAAATACATGAGATTAACAAAATTACGTTATTAATTATAATTTTCTCTACTGACAAGTTATAATAGTTCAGGTAATTGTACTTACTTGTACATGTAAGTAAATTCCATGCGTACAAATAATTTTGCGTTGTAACAACAAGAAACGGCGAATTATTCGTAAACGCCAAGTGCTTAATATGCTCATAATTTGGTATAAGAGTTAAAACATCCCGAAGAACATTGGATTGAGAATCCCATAGAGTTATGACGGAACCATATGCAATTGAAAGTATAGATCCATCTTGTGAAAATGCTGCTGCGTGTGGAGTATATTGTCGATAAGAACCAACAAATTTACATATCCACGATGTCGTATCTAAAAAAAATAATCAATAAAATACGTATATTTATGAAATAAAGTAATGAATTCTTCCTACCCTTAGGCACCTGTGACATATGTGACTCAGAATTGATCTTCCACACCTTGAATTTATTATCTAAACCTGTAGTGACAAAGCTTATGGAAGTATCATTTGTACCAGGATGAAAATTTAACGATACGACTGCTTTAGAATGAGGATTGTCGACACGCGTATTAAGAACGTATGTCTGTGAATTAGGATCGAATTGCCAAAACTTTAAATATAACTCTGGAGTTGTTTCACCGTCTTGTCGAGAATCGACCTATATCGGTTGATTGAATCAACAAACAAATTAAAGTTGCATTCAAGCAATATCTTCAGAAAATTTACCGTGACCATCCAATCACCGTTTGATGAAAATGCCACGTGTATCACATTGGGATAAACAATGTCTTTTTCGAACGCTCTTGATATCATAGTCCGTCGAGATACCTCATGTTCCATTACATGCCGATCCGCATAAGGGTTATAGAATTGTATGGTTCCTGGGAGACCATTAAGGACTACAAAATGATTTCGCGGCTCAATAACAAGACCAGTCGATAATGGATATACGGAGGCATCAATTTGCGCTAAACCAATGAACTGCAATCAATGAAAAACTTCCAAATGACGATGCAAAATCAGGTTGTGTACATGAAAATATTGTATTCTTACCATGTTTTAATCCTTGGATGACCTGTTTTATTTCTAAATTCACCGCAGATAATATCTTTATAGAATTATCCAATAAATTGATAGCGTATAAGGCTTGATCAGGGCTTATTGTGATTGATTGAATCTCAGACCCAAGGCGAGGAAGAAATTGCGTGTGACCTGTTTCAATCTGCCATATCACAAGAACTGATTCTTCACCACCAGAAAGGAGATATGTACCTAGATAATAATATATACGACGCAGCCATGAGAATAGAATAAAATTGTAATACATTACTTTAAACAGACACATTAAACGTTTTACCATCACGTGTAAACACGAGGGAGTTAACCTTGTGAGGATGCCAGTGGACCGACGATTTTATGGGATCTTGAATTTGTGATTCCTTAAGACAATACCTATATTTTTGACAGTTAAATTTTAAAATACAAAACTTGATAATTATTTCTCAGAATTGTAATGTAATTTTTGCATACAAATGAGTAATTTTCCCATATTCATCCCCGATCGATATATAAGGCTTCGATGGATGAATCGTAATGCTTGTTATATTTGATGAATGCGTATATCTTTCACAAAAACAAACAAGGTATAAGCAATCAATTATAAATGAAAAAAAATTGGGTCAAACATATGTAATCTAGATGTTTACTTGGGCCATTTTTGTCCTTTTTGTTGACTTAACTTTATTTTAATTATTCGAATTGTCCGAAGGAAACTGACAACCAAAAACTCGCCATCAGAGCTCGTATCTAATCCAGTGCACATAAACTTTGATTTACACAAAAGATGCATTTCAACCTGATCTTTTGTGTCAAATCGAAAGTAAAGTAAGGCTTGTGCTTTTTGTTTTCCACGAGAACTAACTGCATACAATATGGAAACAAAGTGAAAGAATATGTTGTTTTTTCTAAGTGCACTAAGTATAGTGAATACAAGTATTTATACAAACCATTCTTGCAAGGTATCCCAGTAACAACAAAAAATTGATCAGGGTAAGAAGCTAGGATAGCCATACGATATATTGGTATCCCAAATTCGTATGTCTGTCAAATAAAGAACAATAATAAGAATAAAATATCTAACTTACATTAAATCTATTAGTAAATGAATAATACCTTTAACAGTTCCACATCTGTGTATTTCCATACTTTAATCGTACCATCCAAGGAACCAGAAAACAACTAAGATGAATGATTTAAAAGAATGTTTAATAAATAATTTACATCATAAAATACTATCATATTTACCTGTGATGGATCATTTGGATTTAACATCATGCACGTAATTTCATCATTATGGCAGTTTCCGAATGAATCGGAAATTGATTTAACAACCTCACCAGTCGTCACACTAATTATCTTGATTTTATTTGAGCAAGGGCAGAAGATGTATCTATAATAATTTAAAGTGTGATAAGTAAGTTGGGATCTGTAAAAAAATGCGAGCACACAATCTCACACACCGATAAAGAAAAAACGATGCCATGTTTAAATTTTCAGTCGATTTACATAGAAATGTGCACAATACCAAGTAATCATTACGTGTAATTTTTAACTATCGCAATTAAATGAATAATTCTTTCGTATACTCGTCAATGATATTAAAGAACACCACTGTTTGGGCACTCACTTGGAATCTGATGAAAAAGCAATAGGACGGTTACTCGAGCACCTATACATGGGTGTCGAAAATATTTTGCTCTTGGTGTAAATTTAACAAAATTGTAAATTTTTTAACTACTCTCGAAAGATTTTGCAGATCAGCCAATCAGATTGAAAGATCATTTTTTCAAAAACACCTGATCTTACAATCTGATTGGCTGCGCGGATCGTATATGAGCAAATCCAATCGAGGGTCCAGTCACGTGATATTCCGACCTCCTGATCTCATTTATCTATGCAACATTGTAGTAATAAAAACTTTTAAAGTTTTACTACAAAAACTGATAATTCATTCTAGAAAGCTAACTATATACTTCATTTTCTAGAAATTCAAGAAAACTTAACTTACTCACATTATAACGAAATCCTCAAGCTGGGGAACAAAATCTTTACTGTAACTTACTTTATATCTAGTTGAAATTTAATAATTCTATAATTCGAAGCTATTTATTATGTCAAGAGTTCACTATAACAAGAATAATCTGTATTTTGGCGGACTGGTTCTTTTTGTTATTTAACTCGTGAGTATATATCAAAATTCTACAATCTTTTATAGCCTCGATCGAATTATTTATTTATTTGTGTCAATTTGGTTCATGAAAACAGATTCGTTTATAAACCCGAAGCTTACTACAGTATAACGAACGTGAAATTTTAAATTTATCATACCTGCTGATCGGCGTAGTACCCTAAATTTAGATAGTATAAATTAGTACCCTAAATTTAGATAATATAAATTAGTACCCTAAAATTATAAATATGAACGAATAACGGATGAATAAACTAGCCAATGAACCAACAATCCGTCAAACAAAACCAATAATAGTATGTTTGTTAAACGAAATACAATTTTTGCTGGCGAAAACTTGGGTATGTATAAGATCTAATATTAACGTTCTAGGTATGTATTCTCTTTTCTTTTCCGCTACTGGCTTGTCTTTCACAGATCCTCACCTTTACTTTTTGCTAGATTGCTTCTTGAAGGTTTTTCAGTGCTTCGAGCTTTTGGGTAAGTACTGTCTTTCTATTTTCTGTTTCTTTTAGTGTTTTGTTTCTAGACTCTAACATCCCTTTCCTAATATTGACCTTTGATTCTTGAGGAAATTTGTTTTTCTAGATCTTATGAATCTTTTATAGATTTCAAAACTAAGTGTTTGTCTTTTTTTTCGTGGGTTACATACAAGTTTTTAGTCCTATCCATATTACTAAAACTTTATTTTTTTTATAGACTGTAATGTTCTCGGTTTTTTTTTTTTGAGTAATGTTAGAGGATTTAGGAAAGAATGTAATTCAGAAGACTGGTTAGACATTAGTGCCAGTTCTTTTTATTTAGTTTTGACCTTACTCTTATTTTTGCCTTGCTTCTTTGAGTTTGGAAAATTGGTACTAGACTTGAAGTTAGGTTGGGTACAACATGGTAAGTATTTGTTGTGTTGCTTCTACTTGTATTTATTAGTATAGTTACTAATGACATTTTTTATTTATATATAGTGATGATTTTAGAATAGAATGTAAACTAAGACATTAAGGTAAGCATTATCTTATTCATTTTTATTCTTTATTTAATTTTCATTTTTTGGTAGGTTTTTACAATGCAGTGTTGGTTAAGATTTTTAGCAAATGGAATTAAAGCATAAGATACAGAGCAAGTGTTATTTTAATTTGTTCTGTTTTTTGATTAGTATTAATACATTCTTTTTTCATTTTAATGGTATATATACTTTTATTCTTGGCATAAACTGAAATTTGAAATACAAAACAGGTATAATATAACAGATAAGTATTCTTGTTTTACAGATTTGTAAGGTTATGTTTTTATTATTATAGCATAATGATATATTAATAAATAATAAATTTTAGTTTATTGGAAAGTATCTAAGATTAATTATTTATTATAGGATTGTTAAAAGTTTAATTCTATTAGTTCAGTTTTATAAATAAAAATTTTTGTTAAAACATTGCTTAGATAATATTATAATATAGCTATAATATATATTTTTTTATGTTTAATTAATTTTTAAACAAGATGTAGATCCCATAGCTTAGCAGTTAAGTTTTTATACTCTTTATAGTTAAGATTAATGGTTCAAGTTTGACTAAAGGCAAATTAAAAGATTTTAGTTTCTATAACCTAATAAAGAAACTTGTAATTGAATGTAAAGTTTTGTGATTAAGTTCAAATACAGTACAATGATAGAAATAGAAATTTCTGAAAGAAGATTCAATCATGAAATGCAGGTATTATACATAACAAGCAGTTGTTACAAAAGGTTATATTTATAAAAAGATTGCATATGTACGTTTTTTAGATTAGGATAGCATTAATTTTCTTATATCTTCTAATATAAGCAGTATCAACATTCTTGCATCTAACTTGTAGAGTATTTGCTTAGAAGAATAATCAATAGATTGTGTGAACAAGTTCTAATTGGAACCCAAGAAGAGGATTTGATTGGAAGAGTAATCTAAAAGTAACCAGATTAAAATAATAAAAGAAATAATAAATATGAGGATGAGCTGTAATAAAAAATTGGTCTAACCAAAATTGAAAGCATCTTTGATATAATTGAATAATCTAATTATAAAAATAAAAATCTTGAAAGTTGGCATATAACTTTATTATACAATATAAAGTTATCAAATCAAGTTTTGATTGTATTTATATAGAAGTTTATAACAAACAAAACTAGGATCAATCAATCAATATGAGATAAGATTTGCAAAATAGTACAGCATTACTGAGATCAGTATAATTCTTTAGACATAACTAGAATTGTCTTACAGATATTATTGAATAAGCTAGAAGCTTGCAATATATAATAGTATAATATTATTAAAGTCAGAAGAATTCCTTAGGTATAATTAGAATTGTCATATTTGTAAATGCAACAAGTTTTAGTCTTTATCATAAAAGAAAGCATCATATTAGAGATTAAATGCAGTACTGAGTTACTACATAATATTAAAACTAGAGCTGCAAACATTTAGAAGGTCTAAGGTAGTATATCACTTTTTATATCATATAAAATTTATATATAATCATATTAAATGTCACATCACATATATCATATCAAATGTTATAGTATATATTCATTGATATTTTAATGTTTGTAGTTCTAGTTAAGACCTGAAACATCTGCAGAAATAGCAGTAGCAGATCTGGCTTGAGATACAGATTGGTTAAAAAAACCAATGACAGTAGTAGATTTGGCTTGAGATACAAGTTCATTACAGATTTTGAACCATTGTCAAAACATCTTAGAGGAATCAATAACAGACATACCAAAAATAGAAAATCATAAAGATTGGATATACTTAATTAGGACCAATTTTGGTAGTAATATAGTAACAAAAAGATGAGAAATATAGAGAACAAGTGAATACTAGATATAGTTAGATTAGGAAGAAAAAGAAACAAGATCAAGTAAAACATATGTATAAAACACATGAATATGATTTACAGAAGACAGTACCTTTATTATTTAAAATGTTGTATTAAGTTCAGTAAGTATCTTTATCTATATAATAATTTAAGATATGCTCTAACTGCAAGTAGTTGTTAAGATAATTGCATGCAGTTATGTAACAGACATGCACTTAGGTGCCAAAAGAGTAACTAGGTGAAGTCAATAATGTAAAATTAGATAGTATATAATACTAGTAATAATTATTTCTAAAAATATAACTATAAATTTGTATTATATCAAATTAAAGCTAATAAACTAACTGGCATTGTCATTAAAGTTAAAAAAAAAAATTTCTTAAACTAAGTTTATGCATATGAATATTAGTAAGAAAAAATTTTAAATTAGCAATTATAGTTTATTGTTCAATAAACTTTAAATAAAGATATCTTAATAACTAGTTAAGTAAATATAAATTTGATAAATTTTTTTGATTCTAAGATTTTTAGAATTAAAATAAAAAAATTTACTTGGCTAGCTACTGAGATATTTTTGTTTAAAGTCTGTTATATAATAAACTATAATTACTAGTTTAATAGTTTCTCTTGCTAACATTCATATGATATTACATAATTTTTTTTATATATAAACAATTAGTAAATTAATTTAAATCTACCTGGTTTAAATGATTTACTAATCAGAAAATAAAACAAATAACATGCAGAAACAAGTATTCTTATATTTAAATTTTGTCTAAATAAAAGTACTTTTAAACATAAAATATGAACTTTTTTTTATTGTTTTAGCATTATTATAAAATGTCTCATAGATTATTTATTAGAGTTTTATAGTTTGTTTTATAAATTGTCATGTTGCAAAAATAATTATTATATATATACTGATTTATAAATTTTAACTATAAAAACTACTTAATTATTATTTTTTTATTGGATTTCTTTTTTGAATTATATCACTTATTTTGCAGCATTGATTTCTAGTATTTGCATATAATTGCAATTGCTTTTCATACATCATAAGACAAACCATGAGCTATTTATAAGATGTTTTACTAACAATAGTTAAACAATAAATAACTATTCAGAGAAAGTTTAAATTTTCTGTTTTAAACTTAGAATTAGTTTTATTTGAAATTAACTCAAAAATTAGATTAGATAAGCTTTTTAACAATCTAAAAACTATGAGCATTAGGCAACAATTTTATTTTAATTATTATTACTACTATATAAAATATTTTAATTTATTGTAAAAAAAAAGTTGTAATATATAAATATATTATATAATTTAAATGTTATGCAAGTGTTATACTGAAATATGAATCTATAAACAAGAAACATAGAATTTATTTAGTAATAAATAATTTGCATAAATACAAATTTATTTACATTCTAACTTATAATTAAAAACACTACTTAGGATATTCTTAAGTAACATACTTTATGAATTAATAATTGATTATAATGAAGCACAACTATTATAATAAAATTTAATAGATTTTATAATTAATTTGTTATTGTGTCTATGTATCATATGAATAATATATATTAACTTTATATATATAATAAATAATTATATATTGTATTATAAATACTATATAAACTTATTTAAATATACTAATATTGTACTATATTGTAATTAATATTTAAATCACTATTATTATTTTTTTTTTTTTTTCTCTTAAGCAGTCACGGTAGTACTTTATTAAACCATTTGTAGCTACATTTGTAAATACAGAATATCATTTAACTTATAA
>CAJVQA010012601.1:0-10017 GCA_910591915.1 Cetraspora pellucida
TAAAGTTGTATAAGTGGCTAGTTGTACACTCTTTTCATGATTGCCTCTGTAGCTGTTGTACACAATAGTTATATGCTAACTGATTATCAATAAACTCCTGAGTTGCAATTACTTGCCTTAACATTAAAAAAAAAAAAAAGATAAAGACATAGCCTTACTATTAATATTAAAAAAAAAAGTTGTTTTTAATTGGTGAAGTGTTATATGCAAAGACATTAACTCTAGATAGTTAAAAATAAGAGAGAATTAGGTAATGTAGTCTGTTAGACAAAATTGTGTCTTTTAAATAAGTAAACCAAAGAGGCTGCCTTCTTTTGATTAGGTAATAAAGTCTGGATAAAAGATGATATCTATAATACATAGTTGTTTTAGATAAAGTATGTTGTTTTTTGAAGTTATTTTTTAAAAGTATTGTATTTAAGATGCTGAATAAGTATAAATTCTAATAGTTGATAACTATTATGAATTATATTAAACTACAAGACATTAGAATTTGCTAAAATTGAAATGTTCAGATGCTATAAAAGTTGTATAATTTTGAAGTTAAGTGTAAATTTGTTAGGTTCATCTATAAGTAGTTGGTTGTGCTGAAAAATGTTAGTAGCAGATCAGAGGTTGTTTTGGAGTTGCTGTAATTTAATTTTTGTAAAGATGCTAAATGTTTCTAAATCGTTAATTCTTTGTTAAAAGCAGGATATATGATGTTGTAACTAAATGTTCCAAATATTATATACATTATATATAAGAGTTTAGCATAATGCTGTTTGAGCTAGTGCAAGAAAGTTTGACTTTATGTTTAATCATAATAAGATATTTAGATAAAATGTTATTACAGATAAAGTGGTTAAGAATTATATTATAAAATCTGTATTTAATAGTAGGAATAATTACAGTATTGGTAATATATATAGCTTGTTTGTTTATAATTATTTTGGTATCTGTAATATTAATAAGTTGAATTGCTTTATTATAAATTAATTAATTTTGTTTTGTATAAAAGTTATTAAGAGTAAACTAGCATCTTAAAAATTTGAATAGTTGGTTGGCAGAAATAGGTGTAAATGATAAATTAAAGAAGTAAATAGGAGCTGTAAATGAGGTGTTTGAAGTAAAAATTAATTTAGTTAGATTAATTTGTATATTGGCTATATGGTAAAAAGAGATAGCTATAGCAATAATTGTTTGTAATTCTTCTTTGGATTTGGCTATCCAAAGTGTATCATTTATATATACTAATACAAATACTAAGATTTAAAGTTGTTGAGACTTTGGCTGAAGAAAACTAATATTTTCTTTTGTAGCCAAAATGTATTCTGAGAAGTTTGAGACTATTTTGTTAATTAGAAAATTATAATAGATTCTTTAGAATAAATAAGTTATAGTTTCTTCTTGGTTAATGCTATTTTTAACATTGTATAAGTTAGTAAGACCTAAATTTGTAATAATTCAGTTATGTTAATTAGTAAGCAAGTTGGTAAAAATGTTGATAAAATTAGGTAACATGTGTAGATATAGTAAAGATTTAGTAAAAAGTGTTAGATTTATAGAGTCATAAGCTTTGCTCATGTTCTGAAATAAAAGCCAAAGCTGTTTAAAATTACAAGAAGCTTTTTCAATAATATTGTTAAGAATGTGTATAAAAATAGCTATGCTATTGCCAAGTAGAGCTATAGTTAAAAAATAAAAAATTTTATAATAAGTAAAAATGTAGTTAAGTCAATTAATAAAAAGTTTGATGTGAAGTTTTTTAACATGTTCAAACAAACTAATAGGTTTGGTATTAGCTAGATTGCTATTAAAAATAAGCCTTTTGAAAATAAAAAAAATTTTTTTTTTTCTATTAGTTTGGAATTTGTCTAAATGTAAGACAGCAGTTAAAGAAAACTATAATTGTATTAAGAAATAGTGTTTCAGCATATTTAAGCATTTTATAGTTAATGCCTAATGGTCTACATGCTTTGTTGTTAGAAAGTTGGCTAATAACTTCAAAAACTTCTATTAAAAAAAATTTATTAAGTGCTGTTTAATATTATGTAAGATTAATATTAGGTTTAGATTAATATTCTTATTGCTACATTGTGTCAAATAATTGTAATTGGATGTTTCTAAAAGCTGTTCAGTTATTAAAGTATTGTTAAATATGCTGTTTGATAAGAGTTGGTTCAGTAATAATGTTATTTTGTTCTTTAATATTTTCAAATCTAACAAGATTTTTGTATTGATTAAGTATACTATTAATTATTGATGTTGGATTGTTTTGAAGTTTACTATATCTTTTGTTTATGTTATTATTAATTTGTTCTCTTATATTTTTTAATGTTTTTTAGATTATAAGCATGATAAAGTGTTTTCTATTTAGTATTGGCTGCAGTTATTCAGTCAGATAAAAGATTAGAATTATAGAGCAAAGCAAATATATTGAGATAATAAAGAAAGTTAAGCTAGTCAATGTCTTGGTTGTGAAATGTAGACATTAAAGTTTGGTTTTGAATTAAGGCTTTGACCTGTCTTATAATGTTGCCAAGTTTTTTAAGGTATAAATATAATTTAGATGCCTTGAAAGAGAAGATGTGTTGGAAGTTGCAAACAGTAAATTTTTTATTAGAAATGTGTTGCAAAACAGCTGCAATAATGCTTTTTTGAATTTTGTACTATAAGGCTTCAAGTGATTCTGTGATGTTGGTTGTAGAAGAAGCCTTGTTAGCTTGAAGATTAGATATAACTTGGTCAGCAAAGACTTGCCAATGGTTTGAGTTTATTTGTTTGTAAGCAAAGACTCTTTATTTGGTTTTAGTAGCTGATCATTATTTTTCAGTAATAGCATAAAGGAATTCTTATAATGATATTAGTATTTTGTAATTACTAAATGTACTTTGGTTAGCATAATCTGTATAATAAAAAGTTAAGTATTGAATAATAGAATAGTTAGCCCAAATGTAATTAATGTGACTACTGTATCTGCTGCTATGCCAAGTAGGAGTTAAGAATTATGTATGTTTAGCTAGATTATATATATTGTTATATTGGAGAAAATAAATATGTTTGAGTTTGATTAATAATAATTGTAGATTATTAAAGGCATTAAAGTTATTCATAATTATTGGTTGTATGCTTTTAGTATTTGCTTCTTGAATCTATTGTATGATATTATTTTGAATAAGAAGTTTAAGTTGAAGGTTATCACTAGATAAATAGACTGAAATAATGCAGAATTTAAAGTTATGCTTAAAAAAGAGGTTTATAGCAATAGCATAACTAAGAAATTGAAATGTTTTGTAAACATGAGTTTTAGATATTTTTAAATTATAATTGCTGTTTCAGCTTTATAGCTATTAGTACAGAACCAGTAATAGGTAAACTGCTAAAATCTAGAAAATTTAGCATTTGCATTGTCTTGTTCAATTTTAGTTTCTGTAATGCTAACTATATTGATATTATGAGATAAACAATAATCCTTCCAAACTTGTTGTTTTAGATTATTATTGTATTTTTGTATATTGTGTATATATATTAATAAATGTAATGGTTTATATGAAGTTGATGTAGATGTTTCATCTATTGATAGATAGATAATAGGTTGTATGTTGTGAGTGTTAGAGAATGTAAATTAAGAAAAGTTTCAGGTCTATTAACTATATGATTAGGTGTAGAAGTAACTAGTATAAATAGAAATTTAGAAAATAGGTCTGTAAGAAACAATTGATCAAATGAGGCTTTAAATATTAAATAAAATATTGTTAAATAATGTTAGTAAAAATAGATGTTTGTATAGTTTATATTGAAAAGGTTGAATAAGATAATGTTTATGCAAAATAGGATCAAAAAAATTAGTGTATATATGTAACTTAGTTTTGTTTTAGTTAATAGATATTTTGAAGCTATTTTTGAAAGAATGTTTTTAAAGATAAAATAGGAAGTTTTCAAGTATTATAAAATTATATATAATAAATAAGTTGTGTAATTGTAAAAATTTTTTATAACATATATTTGTTTCTGCAGAAGGTAAAGTGTTAAAAGCAGAAATTTGAGAGGTTGGATTGTTTTTTATAGGATTATTTATAATTTGAAGCTCAGCTTGCACAGCTGTGAAGAATACCATAGCCTGCTTTGTATATTGAATCTGGTCATTATTAACTTGGTTCTTCATGTTAATAGACTTTATCACCTGCCTACTTATATCATTTTTCTTATCAACTACTAGGAATGTATCTTTTAACAAGATGGTGACTGCATTTATGGAGTTTGTAGAAGACAGATTTATTAAAAAGAAGCTTTCTTAAAAAAGAAAATCTTTTCAATTAAGAAAGGTATTGAGTATAATATTTGAAAATTTTTTTTGTAGTATTTTGTTTGCCTCTGAATTGGCTGTTTCTCAGTAATAAGTGTTGATTTGTGAATAGGTAAGGTTTTTGTTAAAGAAGTTGTAGAAGGTCAAAACTCTAACTAATAGCTTAGTGCTAATAGGTTTTGAGATAAGAAATTCTATTATTTGTTATTTGTTAAGTTTGTCTATATAGTAGTTTTGTGCTACAATGCTTTGATATAAGTTAAGATGTAAATAGAAATAATAGCTGTGATATTTAGAATTAGTTAGAATATTGTTAATTGTACAGGCTGATTTTTTTATTTTTGTTGCAAGTTCATCAAAAAAGAGTAGTTAAAATTTGTTTATTAAAAGATACTTCATTTTTGCTATTTTTGTAGAATATAGATGAATTGATTTTAGATTGTTTTCAAATTTTATTTTCTTGTTTTGAAAAATCTTTAAAAGACTTTTTGAAAATATCATTTAGTAATTGTAAGTATTTATATTGGTATTGAGATTTTGAAGTTGTAATAGGTAAGTTTAAATTTTTTATTTCTTTTTTTTTTATTTTAAATTGCTATTTTTTCTAAATAAGAGCAATTTTCTTTTTTACAAGTAAGTATATAAAAGTTGGCTAGTTTTATAGTTTCATTTTGGCATTCTTGTAGATTATTAGGTTGCTAAAATTTTATTTTTGTAGATAAGGTTTCTTTAAAATAAAGGATGAATTGCTGTCAAATTTGGTATTTTAGAAAGTTAAAAACTTTGGTTTCATCTAATAACTAGATAAATTTTTAATTATAAATTGAAAAAAATTGTTTAAACCATTGTTTTAAATAGTTCAATGAATTAGCAAGTAATGGAATATTAAGTTTGTGAAGAAAGAAAGTTTTTGGAATATTAAAATTAAGGTGAATATTAAATTTGCTATCAGATCAAATTATAAAATATTGCTTGTTCTTGTCAAAGTTAGTTATTTTGAATATAATATTAAATTTTTTAGATTGAAGTTAAAAGTTTTTAGCAAATTTAATATAATTAATTGCTTAGTAGTTGTTTGAGAAGTATAAATAGATATAAGCAATATTGATACAAAGTTGAATTTGGTTTTGATTTGTATATGAAAGAATGGTAACTGACAAAGCAAAAATTTGAGAATAGTTGAGTTTTGTAAATAAAATTGTAGTAAAGATAAGAATAAGTTTTTTAAGAGTTTCTTTCAATATATCAAATAGGATAGTAATAGTTTTGTTAATATTAGGATTTGTTTATTGAATAAATTCAATAAGGAATTGAGATCTGTTTCTTATCATTTTATGAATAATATAATAGAAGCTGGCTTTGAGAGCTTTTTGCTTAAGGGTTTCAGGTTTGATTTCTTTTCTAAAATAGAAGTTATACAGATAAGATTTAAGAAAGTTAAAGATTTTTCAAAAAAATTCTGTTTGAAGTTATGATTTGTCTTTTATATTATTAGAAATTGAAAAATTAGTAAGCTAATCAAATGTTGGATTTGCTTTAATTTTAGGTTAATTGTTAGTAGTATTTGTGTTTGTAGTTGTTATTATTTGTTTGGCTGCTGTTGCTATTGCTGTTACTATTGTTCGTTAAGATGTAATTAATATTAATATAGTTGTTGTTATTGCTAATTATTGCTAGTAATTGTGTTGTTATCTACATTCATGTTATTTGTGTTACTAGTAGTACTTGTAAGTGAGGTTGTAAAAGTAAGTTCAGATGCTAGTGGGTTATAAGATGATTAATTGTTAAAGTTTCTAAATAAATATTAGAGAAGAGCTTAATTATTGAGTAGGTTGTTAGATTTCTGTACAAGTTTTATAATAAGGTTTGTTGTTATATAGAATAGCATCAGATGCCAAATAGTATTGGTTGTTTATTTTTTTGTAAATAATAGGTAAGTTACATTTGGCACAGAGATGGTTGTATATAGTAGGTGAAGAAGATATTATGAATGATTGTAAAACAAATTTGATAAAGTTTGCAATATTATTTGCAAGAATTTTTTTATCCTTAGATTTTCTAATAATAATAATTATTTTATGTTACTTATAAGTTTGGTTGATTGTTGATATAAAGTAAGTATGGTACTTGCCACAGAAGCAAGTAATAATAGAGCTCAATTATGATGCTTTGAAATAGTGACTACTTTTAATACTACCTCTAAATTTAGTACTAATACAATTATTTGGTTGTTTGTTTGCAAGAATAGGATATAATATATGTGCTGTATCCTTATAGATACTAATTCTGAAGCTTTTGGAACATCTTTAGTAAAAATAGTCAAGGTTAATAGTATCTGATGCAGTTGTAGACAAGGTTAGTATTTTTGTTCTAAAAATAGATTTTTAAGTATGTTTTTTAAAAAATTTGTTTAATTTAAAGGTTTTCAAACTAATTAGAAAAGTTTGAAAAAAAATAAAGCTTTAGATAAGCTGATTGGGTGTTTAAAAAATTCTAATGGGTACCAAAAAAGTAAAATTTTTGAGGCACTTGAGCAAATTTTTCTAAAATTGCTAATAAAAAAAACCTGCAAAAAACAAGTTTTTGTTTTTGCTTTTCACTTGTATCTTTATGAGTTTTGGTCTATCTTGAACAAAATATATATAAAAATGTTTGGCTCAGTGAGCTGAACAACTTTTGAATAGGCAATATAATAGATTTAATTAGTAAAATATTAAGTAAATAGACAAAAACCAAAAATATGGGTTTTGATACTTTTCTTGACAACCAAGTATTATTAGGACTTAAAACACAGCCACCTAATGGTAAGAAAGTATGCTGAACAACTTTACTTAAGAGGTCAAGTAAGGTTTACTTAGTAAAATATTGAAAAATAACTAAATGTTTTTTGTATTTTTTGGTATAAGTAATCTATAAAAAGAGTTGCTGTATTATAGTATATAATTTTTTTTTTTTTAGTATGAAGGTGACCTCTTTGGTCTTTTGACTTTTATTAATCACTTATCAGTATTGTGGTTTAATGAACCACTACAGAAGAGAGTACAATTGGCTATATATGTAACTTTTCTATATTACCTATTTAAGAAGTTCACCCGAAGCTTTCTTACTAATTGCTATACCTAACATTCCTGCTTGGATGTTCTACTTTAAACCCTCTGAATCTGTAATCTGTGTTAACTCACTGGATCATACCCAGATGCCTAGATCATCATCTTAACCTTAGGGCTAATTTATCCTCAAGGTAAACCTCTCAGAGCCTTCTGTATTTATTTTTACAGTTAACCTAGGTATCATTATGGCAGAACTAACACTTGTGGTCAGAGCTAATCATTAAATTACTATGCTCTTATAAAGTTTACTTAGATCTTAGCATCTACTTCATAGCATAATCCTGGTACTTTAGTATACCCCTGCCTTTTCATCTGCCTTTTTACCAAACTTCAATCCTAATAGCCTGTATAGGACTATGACCAGTTCATTGGTATATTGGGTCAGATCAATATTCTTTTTTTTCAGTTCATTCTGGTGGCCTGGTTGGTGATACTTCTAAGCCTTCCAACTTAGAGGTTCTTGCCCAGCCAGCTACTATGATCAAGTACTACAACTTTGGTATCCGTTTTCTCAGGCTAGCCTTTACAGTAAGGCTATTGAAGATCCAGCTACTTCTCTACTCGAATCTTTCCAAATGAACTTCTTGTTATCCAATTTCAACAGATTTACACAGCCACAAGAACTTATCTAGTGTTTATACTACCTGATTTGTTGGTTTGCATTCCTCTGTATAATGCTATATTTATACAAATGCCTTATGATCTGTCAGTTATGCTAGTATGACCACTATTATAGGTATTTTAATCAAATCATTAGTAACAGTTGTCATAATACAAATATTATATAGGTAATTATCTAAATTTTCATTGTCAATAAGATTTGAACACCCAACCTACTACTTGGAGGGTTGACAACCTGACCACTTTACTAGGTTGCCACACCCTCATAGTATATAATTTATAATAAATATAATAAATATAATAGTAATAAAAACTTTAAATAAAATTATAATAGAGGTTAAAAAAACAAACTAATAAATTTTAATTTTAAAACAAAAGAAATATATAACAAAAAAGAATAACAAAGCAAATACAAAGAGAGTGTAGCAATTTAGTAAAGTAGATCAGTTGTCAACCTTCCAAGTGATAGGTTGGATATTCAAATCCTATCAACAATAAAAATTTAAATACTTACCTATATAATATTTGTATTACTGCAACTGTTTCTATCAATTGGTTAAGATATTTGTAATGTTGGTTGTATCAGCATAACTGGTAGAATATAAAGCATTTGTGTAACATATTATACAAAGAAATATAAACTGGCATTAGGTTGTACAAACATTAGATAAGTTCTTATAACTATATAAATCTGTTGAAATTGAGAAACAAAAAGTTTATTTAAAAAAGACTTAAATAGAAAAGTAGCACAGATTTTTGACAATATTACTGTAAAGGCTAAATTTAAAAAATAGATATCAATATAAAGAAATTAGGCAAATAAGAACCTTAGATAAAAGATATTACCAACTAGACTACTGAAAGTCTCGAACTAAAAAAAAAAAATCTTAGAAAGCAAAACTCTAAAATATCAGAAACAGGCATAGTTCTTCTAGACTAACTGAATTAGAAGTCTGATGCCAAAAGCAGAGGTATACTATAAGTACTCAAAATATACTGTGAAGTGATACTGAGGTCTGAGTGAACTTTGCAAGAGCAAGTCTTATTAACAAAAACTAAAAATAAGTAGTTAGTTAGCAAAAAAGCTTTCTGGAGTTTTACAGTTAAATAATATACTCTGAAATATGTAATGGCTTAACAGATATATAAACAGAAAGGTTAAAGTTAGATTAAATAGTACTTAGATGTACAAAAACTTGTGTGCTATCTGTTAGATATAGTATATAGATTAGAGTGTTTAATTAAATAAACTTTTAACAGATTACAGGTATAACAACTAGTATAAAATCTGCAAGTGAACTACTTAAATAAATAGCCAAAAGCTATATATGTAACTAGTTGTATACTTATTTTGTACAAATTATATAACTATAATTAAAATTACAATAAAGGCAGTAGCTGCTGATAACCAACAGCTTTAGCAAAAGCAAAAAAAAAAAGTACAAAAAAATAAAAAAATCTAAATTTAAAATATTTAAAGATAAATTTTTTATATTGCAGTTTTTCTTAAATTGTAGTTTTTTTTAGATTGCTAATTGTATTTTTGCTTTGTACAAGCTGTTGTTATTGCATTTTCTATTTGCTAAAGCCAATATGCTTTGTTTTAAAATTTTTATTTCTTCTTTGTGTTTTAGTTGTTTATTTAATTTTCTTGTTTGTGTTATTTTTGTTTCTTGTCTTTTTATTTTATTATTTATTTTTATATTTTTTTTTTTGTTTTTTTTTTCTTTTTTCTCTTCTTCTAGATATTGTCTTCTTTTTTTACTGTTTTCTGCTTTTATGTTCTTATTACCTGTTATAATTTCTATTCTTTGCATTTTTTTTTTTTAATATCTTCTTCTAATTTTATGTTTTAAAAAATTCAATTAATTTTACTGAATGTATGAGATTTATCGAAATGCATTTGGAAATAAATGAATAGTATATAATAAGATCACATGCTTTGGCCTCGCTTTATTATTGGTGCCCAAATTGTAATACAAAGTAAAATATGTGTAA